>CAJUYI010009450.1:0-10000 GCA_910591695.1 Galerucella pusilla | reverse complement strand
AATTTGATCCATCAAAACTTCAATCCCACTTTTCATCGGCATCAATATAAAGTTCTATAAAGCTGTTACCTTTGGGGAAATAAGCATGTGCCCACACCTTTCCAGTCCATCAAATGTACTGGAGCACTCATTTCTACCCTGACAATCTCTGCACGGAAATAGGTATTGTGTCTTGCCACAAATAAAAAAGGCTACGCGCCGGTATCTTACCTCATAAGTCTTCAAGGTGGTGTTCAAATAGACAAAATATTTTCCCAACTATCAAGGAAATTCAACAACCATAATTAATAGAACGTTTTATCAAACATCTGGATGCTCGTATTGATACTGTATTACCTACATGTGGATTTGATAAAAATTTACTTTGGACTAATGGGTTTTTGTTGAAACACTCTGTATATTCATCAACTTTTATATTACATGAAGATTCAAATTTTCGTCTTACATTAACATAATTTTTAAAATCAAAACTAAGACAGATACTAATATTACACATGTCATGGCAAAAACATTATTGATTTCATTTTTCAAATTCTTCTCTGTTTTGTTGAACATGGTTGAATACGTCTTAATGGATAAGTAATTTGCGGTCTGCAGGCTATAGATACCCAGTTTGAAGTCTGTTCCACTCCTATGACTCACCCATTACGATGAACTAAGATTTTCTATTTGTTTCATAACCTCACCTTGCAAGAAATGTCTTTTTCCACGACTAAATAATAAAGCTCAAATTATTTTTACATATTTAGCTGCATAATGATATAAATTCTTCACACCAGTGAATAATAAAAGGAATTCACTCTCGTAAGCCAATCATATCCTATTATTATCAGAACTTACGCTAAAATGAATTAAAATGAATAAATCAAATCGTCTCTTTAAAACGTCAAATACCTAAGAACGCAAATCGCTTCTGACAGCGCGTCGTTTGAAACGTCAAAATAATTATAAAATCATAATTTTACGTATTATAAGAAAAAAAAATGGACAAAAGTAGCGATAGTGGATATGTACGCCTCCCGGAAATAATTTCATTTAATAAATGTAAGGGCTCCGAATAAAAATATGAGTTACGTATATATATTTACTCTTTATGTTTTTATAAATATGCTATATAGCCTAGTGGTGGTTGATTATGGCGCGGACGGTCGAGGTTCGATCCTCACTGAAAGTTTTTCCTTTTTAGTCGTGGAGAAAGTATAGTCTTTTACTTGTGTAGAATGGCTATTATTCACTTGGGTGATTCCAAAACTCACTCACTGCGCTCCCTCGTTTTGGAAACTCCATCCGCGTGAATAATAGCCATCATTTTGCGCTCGTTGAAGAATATACTATTATTCCCCAATGTTCAATGTCTTAAAAATTCGGGGTCGCACCTGGAATTCCAAGGGGTTAAAGGCTTCACATTGGAGAATTTTCTTTATGAATATATACAGCAATCAAAATAATGAATTTATTCTGTTTTGCTTCAACACACTGTATCTTAACCTCCAATATAGATCCTATTTATCCGTGTCATGTGACCTGCTCATTATACACACCTGCTATTCACCGGAGAATAATGAACGTGATTAGACTTGAAGAAGTACACGTAAAATTATCAAACGGTCGTGGACAAAACAGTTTTTTACTTGACTAGTATACTAACAACTCTCCGTCTCTCTTTCTCTCATTTGAGCAGTTTGTGAAGTATGAGAGAATGATAATAGCGATTTAACTTTTCATATTTCGAGCGGTAAATTGGATTTAGTAGGAAATTTAATCAGCAATTATCGGGTAGCACGCAGCCTAAACTGCTTTTACTACCCTAATACGGAGGCACTAACATAAATATGAATGTGTTGCATGATAATACAGGGTGATTTTGCACTTAATAGAATATTCCTTTACGTTACAATTACTTCAATTGGTTTTGTCACGTCTTATGATAAAATCTCCCGGTTTTTCAAGCCAATGGGACTATACAGAGTGTCCAGAAACTCTTCTGTCAAACGTAAATTTTAGATACTAGATGTGATTTTATGCTCAGCTAACCTAATTTGCATTTACCTTAAAGGTGCGTCTGAGGTAGCTTGCGCCATTTGAAGACGATACTGTTGAGTCAGTCATTCTATTCTTTTTTTCTTTCCTGCAACTGAGTATGATTTTTTTAGGAGAAAATAATGATTTTTTAGCAACCTCAGGTCAATTGACGGACCCTTATCGCTATAACTCTCTAATCCGAAAGTAGTAAACTAAGAACGGTCCGACTATATTAATTATGTCAATATTCCGATAGTATAATAATTCAGAAAATCATCTTTGGTTTGATATTGATCCATAATAGATTTACCCTCGTACGTAAAAACTAATAGCTATGGTCGCTTCTTCTTATCTCTCTCATAATAGCCTTTTTTACTGCCTCCAAATGCTCCGCGAACATTATCTGCGGTTGATATGTAACGAGTAAAGACACTTTATCCACTTTTATATCTTTTGCACTTTTCGCGACGATCGAACATAATTTATTTTTATACAAAAAGATTCATTCTCTACTAGAATATTTATTCGAGAGATGAATTGGGTGTTCACATGAAAACAGATTCTTGTTTATGCATTACAGATAGTTGGTTTTAAAGAAACAAATTATATAGCCCAATATTTAATAAAATATAACAGTGTAGTTTTGTTCATATCCCTGACTAATTAATCTTATTTAGAAAATTTCTCAAAATTCGCCTTTCAGATTATTACGTCAGTAGTAAAAATTTAAGCTTGGGTTGTTCATCATTAGTTTTCCCCTTACTTGGAAAGAATCCCAAAATTGACTTCTGTAAAGTACGCTCCATATTTGCTACACTGAAATAATATTTCTCAATAATTAACAGTAATTACACAAGTGGTGGTAATTTTTTGATAATTATAACTAGATGCGAGAGTCAGAATAAACCTTCTCCCACATACTTGCGGATTGCATGGCAATACAGAATCTTAGAGAATCACAACACATAGAATTCCTGGATGGAAGACCGAAGCCGGCAGATATCCTGAACTTCCCTCTGAAAAAAGGCATGGAGAAATTACTAGTACCTGACTGTCTTATTAATAAAAATGTCTTACTCCGCCCTTACTCTTAGATTAGTCAGAGACTAGTTAGTTACTCTGAGACTAGCGTAGGTTTAAAGAAGTGATACAATTGCTATTAATAAACTCCGACTAAGGAGGTGATAGTTACTCCATCCTTATTACTGGATTAGGACATGACTTAAGGAAGATTTACAGTTTTATGGTAGGAATTGACCAATAACGTGACGTTATGGTGACATATGTTCTGTTTTTTATTGTGACATGTGTCAGTGCTCTGTTCATTAATTTCAAAAATAGCAAGTTATCTCATTATTATCATCTCTCAGTTTGTATTTTGTGTTAAAAGTAGTATTTCCGAATTTTGCATGAAATTCACATGCAAATTGAAGAAATCAAAAAAAGGCGTGCTGAGGAGGAACTCCAGATTACTATACAACGCAAGTACATGAAAAATTTGTGCAACAAAAAGAAAAGAAAAAATTAAATAGAAAATGATGAAAACATTTTATTTTTGATTTGATAGCTTCAAACTCCTCTCCTAACAATGTTTTCGAGGGATTATCCCGAATTTTATAAATTTTAATTTTTCTGATCGGACGAATATTCTCTGCTTCTTCCAATCCTTCCATAATTCTTAAATCATCCGAATAATAATATCTTCCTTCCATCGCAAAATAATTACTACTCACTGGAGATTTTGGAGAAAGGTCGAAAAGTTAGCATAAACTTGGGGATATCGGGAAAATAATGTAAAGAGCGGATTGCTTGCAGGGGACGAAAAGAAGACGAATTTTACAACATCCAGTGTTATTAATGTCGAGGGTGCTCAAGTTTAACCTGCCAGATATTAATTCCACCACCAAAAGAAAAATTCTAAAATAAAAAAAGATTTGATAATGAAAATTGCGAAAGTTGTAGCATATTTTGTATTATCTGTAAAGTAGGGCGGGTGAGTGTAGGCTTACAGCACTTAGGACACATATGACCCATTGTACTCCCGAGGCTTTATCCTGTCCTTCCCAGAAGGTGGACAGGTCACTAGGAAATATCTTCTTTATATCGGCCGGCAGGTGTAGGCCAAGGCTCACCGAACACACTCTCTTATTGACGATAACTCCGGACAATCGCATAAGACATGCCTGACAATTTCATCTTACTTTCACAGATCCTGCATAGGGGTGTATCTGTGTCTCTGTATCTGTAGAGTGGGGAGGGTGAGTGTGTAGGCTCACAGCACTTAGACCACATGTGACCCATTGTACATCCTCCCGAGGAATTGTCCTCCTAGGTCATTGTCCATCCTGTCCTTCTCAGGAAGGTGGACAGGTCACTGGGAGACATCTCCTTTATATCGGCAGGTGTAGGCCAAGACTCACCGAACACACACTCTCTTATTGACGATAACTCCGGACACTCGCATAAGACATGCCTGACAGTTTCATCTTCCTGTTCACACATCCTACATAATAAACCGAATAATAATATAAACTGATAATACAAAAACGACTGAATTTCGAATTACGATATGACAACATATTTATAACACAATTGACAGTTCAACAAAACTAAAATTATATTTAGTCGAAGGTTCATTATTTTTTTAATTTCTTGGGAAATTAAACCACAATATTTTTAAATTCTTTATTTCAACGTTTCGGTAGCGTTCCAGCTACCGTTGTCAAGAAAAAATAAATAGAAATTGATTTTTATCCCTAACTAACACAACAGAAAAAATTTGACAACTAAACAATCAAAAATTATTTTGAAGTTTAAGACTGCAAAATTTTGTTATCAAATTTTTATTAAGGTCCATTCATAGTAGATCATATCTGTGGCAAAATGTGAAATGAAATATTTCATTTTATGACATTCCAACGATATGATAGTCTACTAGAAATGGAATGTCATAAAATGAAATATTTCATTTCACATTTTGCCACAATATGATCTACTATGAATGAACCTTAATAAAAATTTGATAACAAAATTTTGCAGTCTTAAACTTCAAAATAATTTTTGATTGTCTAGTTGCCAAATTATTTTTGTTGTGTCAGTTAGGGATAAAAATTAATTTCTACTTATTTTTTCTTGACAACGGTAGCTGGATCGCTACCGAAACGTTGAAATAAAGAATTTAAAAATATTGTGGTTTAATTTTCCAAGAAATTAAAAAAAGAATGAATTATATACCACAAGGAACATACAGAAGATATTTAGTCGAAGGTTATTCCGAGCTTAAGCTACCTATTTCCTTAGATTAAAATTACTACCAAAGTTAGTCCACGGCTAACCTCGGAGTAGCCTATTCCTTGTCTAATATGAGTTTATTAATAGCGTATCTGTCAAACTGGTGGTTTAAGCGTAGAATGAAGTTACACCGTGTTTATTAATAAGACCGTGGAGTTTTATCAGGAATTAACCAAATGGAATGAGACACAATAGATCTTTCAGGTCTCAGTATACCCCAGCATACACTCTTAAATGGATTCATACCTATTCTGGTTGTAGCCTCTAATTTCTCTCGCAAAATTTTCTGCAGAGGTGGAGAGCTATTGTCGTTTCTTTGATCCTTGGAGAAATTTCAGGATATCCACAGGCTGAAGTAGCCTCCAAAGAACAATTCAATACATAATATTTCCATCTAGTTTATTAGTTTATGCTTTTCAAGGTACCCATTTAAGTGGCTTTTTCTTGTTGAGACATTCTCAGTTCAGTCATGTTGGTCCCGGTTAACTGTCCTTGGCGTAAGGATCCTTCCTTACTACTTTATGTTCTAAGCCTGGAATACACATTCCCACACCATTTTGAAACTGAGTACCTACACAGAAGCTCAGTGCTGTAATGATTGCTTGTCTATCCGACATTATACATAGTAATCTTTTGCATTCTGTATCATTTATCAATGTTGAACGGGGCACTATCTTAGGGCGTGAATTTCCGCTTGAAAGATACTTGGGTTTTGTTTTCCAAGCAAGTTACGTTCAGAGACATTTTTTGGGACATCTGGCATAACATTTGTGAAATTTAAAAAAATAATCGAAACATTAAATCTTTAACTTGACCCAAAATTAAATAAAAACCTTCATTTGGAAATATAAATCGGTCGCATCGTACGTTTACCTAAAAAATTATTCCACAGCTGTCATTCATATTTTCCGAAGTTATTTTATTTCGGTTATGAATAATTCAAAATGAGTTGGGGTAGTGGCTGGGGAAAGGGATAAGTTTATCTTATAAAAATAATCGGTTCGTTAGAGTTCGTTTAAGATTCAAAATGCGGTTGCAAGGTGTTTGAGAACGACCCGCATAACCAACTCTTTCGACTCGTTCTAGCGTTCTCTCAACAAAAAGAAGGATTTACACCCTCGGGAACGTGCCGGATAATGCTTAAACTTGGGAAAGAAAGAAACCGGTTGTCTACCCCCCTATTGGAATAGTATCAAGTGATGATAATACACTGAAAATAAGTCAGCAGAAATGATAAAAACGACATTCGCGTTAAACATAAGAGACATTTTAGCTTATAAGCAAACCTATTATGGATTAATTAAATTCACACAAACTTTTTAATAGCTATTCAACATTATAGTTGGTGCCTTTCAACAATTATCAAATGTCGAGTTGGTCTCTGTTTACGGCCTTGAAGCACCACAATAGTCAACACTTTTGGACGGATTAATCTTAGTGACTAACCAAGAAAGACCAGGTCCACCAACAGCGGCAGTAATCTAGGAAGACGTAACCTGATCCAAGAAGACTGATATGTCGTGAAATTGGAGCATCATTGGGTATTTCAAAGACCACAATTCAATGAATTCTACATGGAGAATTATTTGTGAATATAGTTATTTCTACTATAAGGGATGTAAGTAACATTTACTAGTCGAGAGTGATTTTGCACACCAGCAATAGCGAGGACTGGCAATAAAGTCAAGCTGAACTAAAACTATTGATTTGTATAACAGTCAAATTGATATAGAAGAATCAGCAACTATCGCTTGTCTGCTGCTGCTGCTGCCAAAAATCGAGGAGGAGTTATGGAATGATGTATCAATACTTCAAGAAATGGTGCCAAACGAACACATCCACTGCAGATTCAGACACCGTTCTTTTGGCGTATACTTTCAAGTAAAGTTTGCTGTATTAAAGTCTCCATTAAGCTTATGGTGTGAATGATAATTGGAATTGCAGGATTGTGCTGTACTGAATTAGGGCATAAATTTATAATTGCTGCTATTCCTAATTCCAAAAATTGAATCACACGTGAGTTTACATAGTTATAAGATTCCATAAGAATAATTTTAATCCTGACTTCATGCGACATCAAAACAGAAAGTGCTCAAACCGGCCTGTCGGAAAGAACTAAATTTTAAGTAAAATTGCTAAATTTTTCTACTTTAAGAGCCCTTACAGACGAGACATTTTGTGGCCGGCTGCTAGTGCCTGAAATGAATCGCGCGTTAAAAATACATTATTCCTTATCTATGTCTCGTGTGAATGCGCCTATTTATATCATTGTATTTTCAGCCGCGCAATTGTTTTCAGACACTAGTAGCCGGCCACAAAGTGTCTCGTCTGAAAGCGCTATAAGGCACATACTGGATACTATTTTTAGAAGTTCAAATAAGTAAGCGACCAAATTAATTGCAAAGGCATTGGGATATCACCAAAAACACTAAGGAGAATACTTTTAATGATGCCGAGTTAAGAAAAAAGTTGCCAAAATAAAAACTAGAGTTATACACGTCTCATTCTATGTACTTTTTTTAATTCAACTCTTGAGATAACAAAACATTTTCAGCTCACTAATGAATTTTGGTTTTCAGTGTAGTTGAAACCTTAGAAAAAATGCAAGACAGTTTCAGATCAAACACAATTGAGCAACACCCGCACGTGTTAACTTCCCCCAAGTTCTCCCCATTCGGCGAGGCTTTTTGATACTTGTAGATGTTTCAACTTGAACATGCCCTGTCGAAATTACATTCTACTAACAGGAAGTCCTATTTCAATATGTATTGTTTCATTATTACAAGCTTCTTGGTTAGTACGGGAATGGAGGGGATAAGAAACTTAATTTTTTTCAGATACTTCACTTATATTGAGCTGGAAATGTTATTTTGGAGCCGTTGCCAGCACTTTACACTATCCTACGCGCGATATTTTCACTTGTGAATAAAGTTAACATGTTTATACTGGTTAATGAACTTCCTTTTCTTACGAAGAAAATCATACTGCAAGCGATAATCAGAAAATTTAAAACGAAATTTTGTATTTTAATACAATCTATTGCCTGGTCTATTAAATAAGAAGTTTCCCCTTAATGGTCGTTGTTTCAACGTCAGCCGTTTAAAGTGTTTTTGTTGGTTTAAAAGCTCCTGGCACAATCCAAGTCACTAGCAGCCGGTGCTCTTGCCTGCATTTTCTTTTATTGTCGTTATTTGAATTATCACGGATGATCGGTTTAGTAGGCACTTCATGTCAGATGCATTTGGGGAAATTTTTTGAATTAAAATCTGAAACGTGGTTTCATCTTTAAATTCATTATTCGGGGGTAAGTGCTATATTTCTTTAAGTTTTTATCATAAAAAAAACAGAATGATGTTCTAGATATTGAGCATTTAGAATTAATTTGCGAAAAGTTAGACACATTAATAATTATTGTTGAAAAGAGATTTCATATACGCGTAAAAGTTGAATGCAAAAGTAGCAGAGCTCACAATGACAAAGTAGAATTGACAACGCTGTTATTGATTTTGCTAAGAGGACAATTTCACTTTTACATGAACTATATCCACATTTTATCACACACACATTTATGACACTCATTTTTTATTAATTTTTCGAAGGCCAACCATTTATGTGGCTTCACTGTTAAAATATAGTGTTACCGTCTTTGGTGAGGTAGAAAAACTGGGAAGCTGGGGGACATTTTTCAAGAAAGGTACTTTTATTACAAACACGGGTATTCCAATTGTCAGGAGGATTGATACGGAGAAGGATGACGTTTTGTATGGACAACGTTTTCCGTAAATAGTGCCCTGCTTTTACAAAAGTAGCAATACTTACAACAGAGTAGGATTGGCAACGATGTTATTTACTCGGCTACGAACAAAATTATCTATATTTCAGAACAATTTTAAGTAATTAGGTCACAAAGATAAAAAGATACTTTATTTATGACAAAAGAAATCCCTATTTTAACGTCATACAATCCCATTAATTCTCAAGGAAAGGAAAACAGCAACAGCGTGTCTACTTTCGACTCCGGACTCCCCTTATACTTATATTCCACCTAATTTGCTGGCGATATTAGCTTGAAATGTAATGGGTTTTCTCCTTTGGTAGATTTGCGTAAAGTTGTTTTTCTTTTTGAAGGAAATCACCGGATATAGGCCGGCTTGAGATGCTATCAGTAACGGCTTACAACGGCCGAAAAACTTTCCGGGAGCCATTTAGATAGAAATCAACCTTCTTCCACTGAAAATTTTATGTGTACTGGGTGCGGTCAAGTATCATCTTCGGCGAATTAAGAAAAATATATACGTAGGGGTGACCGAGGCAATAATTTTTCCTATAGTGGATTCGATGAAATGGTTCGTTAACAAAAAAGTAATTGAAGTATTTGAAAAGCGTCTGGCGGCGATATTCGAATTTAATAAAGCAGGATTTAATTCGTAATTCACTGCCAAATGCAAATTATTTAAATTCAAACACGTTCGAAACTCTCGAAAACATTTAATTTTAATTGCAAAAGTCTCATTATTTCTTAAATGGAGTTGACACAAATTTCAACACTTGCAAATGTCTTTTCCAATTCAATTAAAACTGAATGTGTTTACTATAATTAGGGAAAAATAAACAGAATAATTAAAAGTGAAGCGCGCTGTCTTTGAAGTGTTGATAGTAATGATTTGAAATTTACAGCGATTTTATT
>CAJUYI010009449.1:0-10003 GCA_910591695.1 Galerucella pusilla | reverse complement strand
TCATTAAAAGTGTCACTTTTAATGACAGTTGTACAAAAATAAATTTATGAAACTTGGTAAAAGCGAATACTAACGCTAGCGCCTCCTTCTCAATTTGACTGTATGCTTGTTTTGCTGAAGTGAGTGAACGAGAAGCATGGTAAATAGCTTTTTCAGAGCCATCAGGAAATTTATGAAGAATACATGCACCAAGACCATAGGAACTTGTGTCGGCAGCTACAATGATTGGTAAATCTGGTTTGTAGTGCGTCAATAGTAAGTCTGAAGAAAGAGTTTTCTTAATGTTGTCGAAGGATTTTTGGCATTCAGCTGTCCAACTGAAATTAATGTTCTTCTTCAACATATTATCTAAGGGACATCGCAAATTCTTCAGATTTTTGACAAATTTGCCGTAATAATTTACTGCTCCCAAGAATTATCTAAGAGTTGTAATATCAGCAGGTGGTTGCATTTTCTGAATTACTTCGATGCGCGAACTATCTGGTTTTATTCCTTCTTTGCTTAAAATGTTACCTAAATATTTGATTTGTTGCATAGAAATCTTGCATTTGTCAGATTTGAGTCTAAAACCATAATCTTGAATTCGTTCAAGTACAGAATAGAGATTTGCAATGTGTTCCTCAATTGTTCTTCCTGATATGATAATGTCATCAAGATATGCAACAACCATATCCATGCCGGCGAGCATTGTATCCATGAGTTGTTGGAATGCTCCAGGTGCCGTTTTGACTCCAAATGACAGGCGATTAAAATTATACAACCCCTTGTGAGTAGTTATAGTTAAAAATTTCTTGGATTCATCGTCTACTTCCACTTGAAGGTAGGCATCAGATAAATCTAAGTTACTGAAGATTACACCGTGTGCTATTTTAGAAAATACAATCAGGAACAGGTGACGGATAACAGTGTGATTCTAGAGATTCGTTTAGACCAGTGGAGTAGTCGGCGCATATTCGTAGTTTTCCCGTAGGCTTCTTAACTACAACAATTGGTGCAGCCCAATTAGAAAAATCGGTAGGTGTGATTGCTCCTTGTTCTTCCAATCGGCATAGCTCCTCCTCAACTGCTCGTCTGAGGTTGAATGCTACAGGACGCTTTGGACGAAACACTGGCTTAGAGTCTGGCTTAGGGTAGAGTTTAACTTTATGTTTTGTGCAATGACCTAGTCCTTCTTTAAAAACTTCATTAAAATAACTTTTAAGTTTTTCTATTGTAATAAAAGTTTCAATTTTTGAACAAAGTTTGGGTACTTCGTCTATTTTAAATTGATATATCCAATCCAAGCCAAGAATATTTAAATTTCTGATTGAAATGACGTAGCAATTTGCAGTTTCAATAATCGAATCTTCATCCATCCGGAATTGGCATTCAATTTCACCCATGAGATCTACTGTTTTTCCACAAGCGTTAAATGTCAACATTCGACGTATTTGAAATAATCGGTTCTCCCATTTTTTTCCATATTTCGGTATCTATGATAGTAATGTCCGAGGCAGTGTCAAATTGAAGAGATACTTGTTGACCATTCACAGATACTGTACTTACGAGGAGTATTGATTTGGTTTACGGAAATTGTCTCTAACTGCTTCTTTTGAAACTTGTTTTTCTTTTTGTTCTGAGAGGATGTACTTTCATTGTCTGTAGATTCTCTGGTTTTTATTGATTTCTTTTCAAAACATGAACAGTAACCTTCTCTGTGTCCAATTTTGGAACATATACCTTGCATGTGTGTTGCGAATATTGGCAAAATTTCTTGAAATGCATGCCTCCGCATTGCCAACAAGGTGTTTTGGCTTCTCTTGATCCTTATGCTTTTTATCTGAAATCTTGTGAATCGTTGGATTGTTTTCGTTTTCAACGAGAGCTGTATCACTTTTGAGATTGAGTATTCTTTGACATTCATCCACTAGTGTTTGTAAAGATTATTCATCTTTTTCTTCGTTAATTTTAGACAGTAACCTTGTAGTGATATCGGAATAACTTGATGATTTTAAACCTATTATGAATATGAGGCATTTAAACTGATTCTCGCTAAGTCTTTCCAAATCAAAAGCTTCGCAATGCTTGTTTACGTAACCTGCGTAGGTCAGAAAATCATCGTTGATATTTTTCTCCGTCTGTAAGCATTTATAGCGCATGCTAAATATAGATACTGGTTTTCCAAAAATTCTTTTCAAAATTTTTATGGTAGTTTCAAAATTGTTATCTCGTGGATGTTTTGGAAGAATAAAATTTGTGTACCTTTCGTGTGCTTGTATATTCAATTTTCTAATAATGAATCTGACCTTAGCTGCATCATCTAGTCTTGAAGCATCTTCGAGGAATAAGTCTTCCTATCTGTTGTACCAAGATTCGAATGTAATGATGTTATCGGGGTCCGGTACGAATTCAGTAAGATTTCTTCCCAACGATTCAATAAGTAATTCGGTGTTGTTTGTGTCCGAGTCACGATTTGCACCCGAGCTAGATGAGTTTGCGGCCAGCATTTCCAAAATTTTCATCTGCTGCTCCAGCATTCTATGTAATAGTTCTGGTTCCATGATCCTCGTCGCCAACTGTTAACTACTGTAGAATATAAGTATTCAACACGTTAATTAAGGAAAAGAATATATTAAATAGAAAAGAACAAAATAAGTGACAACTCTCTAAATTATCTTGTCAAAAACTCTCTGACATATATGTGACCATAATCTTGTATCCTTGGTAGTAGTAGTCTATAACAGTATAGTTAATATGAAAGTTACATTTCGTGGCCGTTGCCCCGTATTAAAAGACATTCGCTTTTAGCTCCTGAATAAGCTTTCGATAGTCAGCACCGTGCGTTTGGATCATGTGTTGTTGACTTTGTAGTAGTCAGTGCGTTACAGATATTGGTTCGTATTGCAATCAAATGTGTGGTGAAGGCAGATTCAGCAAGACTTCCATCGTACTTGTGGGGGTGGTTTTTATGGATCCCCTAATACACAGGCAAGCAAGCCTTTGTGTACTATTTAATAGCCTCACAGCTCCCAATTGGTCTTTGTTCACCATCAGCTATCATTGATCTAACATCCCTTGTGTATACCCATTGGGTAATTTTTGATGTGAGTGTCCCTCGACGATTTAGAAATTGGCCATTGCTATCTCTTTGTCTCATATTGACTTTGAGATAAGCATGTTTAGATCATCCAGCACTATATCCGTGGTTGATCATATTGACGATTGCCTAGGAGTTTATAAGTTGACACTTATGTACCTACCCAGTAACCCTTCTAACATTTTTTGTAGAAAGGAGTATAGACACATTGGTATGACTTTGGCGATAAGTCAAATACTTCACCTACCTTGGGTAGTTTATTTGCATATAGTTTTTCAGTAGATGGAATCGTACTAGCTAGAAATATAACTGAGTAGTAATGAGTTTTGAATCACCAGAAGAACCTTCCATTTACATTTTTTAATGCAGTTTATAGAAACTTAAATGAAAAATAATCACCTTCTCGCCTCTCAGCACTTACTTTCAAAAAATATAATCTCAGGCTACATAATGTTAACATTTTTATCTCGCCAAAATTAGAATATTTTTCTGCATTAATCACATTTACTGCATTGCGGCTCTTTTCATATGAGACTAGAACGTAGAAATAGTAATACTTCAAGAGAAACACCTCAACACACTTGAAATTCATACGAATCCTTCAGTATAAACAAAAATCAGTCGCACAGATTTAATATTCAAATCAGTTATCCGTATTGCGAGCTTTAGAATGAAGTTTAACTTTGTGACTAGTTTAAAAGACAAACGTGTGGGAACTATCAACAGTTGGGATTAATACTAAAAGTTTTAATCTACTGGTAACTAATAAGTATCTGATACAGAACTTTGGAAATGGGTTTTATAAGACAATAGGGAAAAGAAAACTCAATACGCTGCGACTGTTTTTTTGTTCGTTACAATTACACCAATATGAATTTAATTCAAGATCTAAGGTATGAGGTACAAGAATTTTATATATGTGCGTGTCTGGACATGAGGCTGTCAAGTGAACATAAATGAAAGAGGTTTTTACAGCACAACATCCGAATTAATGTTGGAACTGCTCACCACTAGAATAGCAGAGACGAGGACAAGCCAGTGAATGTCCACAGGAAGAAGTTGCATAACTGTTAATGTGGAGTCTGACCGTTTCACTGACCTTGGAATATCTTTCCAAGGATATGCCTATGACATTGTGATAACATCCAGGAGAAATAACGACATCGTACAAAGGGGTGTCTGAACTATACAAATAACTGGTGTAGGTATGTGGGACATCACTTGTGGAGCCATTGCGAGGAGTAGTAGTACTAGTCTATTGACGACGGGAGAAGAGTTCTCGTACATTCAAAGACTAGCCCGTATATGCATTACAGGAGCAATAAAAAAACATGCCAAATGGTGGCCACGGAAGTGATTCTCAACTTCACACCCCTACATATGGTGGGAGAAAGTGTTGCAGAAAGAACAGCATACAGACTAAGTAGGAAGGAAATTAGTAAAAAACTGCCTCTTTGCTTTGAAAAAATAAGTAATCTTGGAACATGCCACAGAATGCCGCAGTGAGCAAATGTGCCCAGTTCAATATTTATACAAGAAATAGATGGCGAAGAATTATCATCATGTCAGATAGCCAAGCAGCCATAAAAGCACTAAGCTCTTGCGTAATCAGTTCGAAAATGGTAAGGAAATGGCTATGAAAATTCAATAGGATAGAACGAATTGATAAAACAGATGAGCTAGCAAAGAGAAGGGTTTAAACACCATTTTGGGGCCAGAGCCCTTTTGCACAGGTAGCGCCGAAAAGAGGAGAAGATTTGAGGATTGGAAATATCTAGTAGGGACCAGGGTAGGGGATCTCTGGAGGCGCGAGGGTGCTGCCACATAGAGAGTCCCGTCAGTACTAAAATTTTTAATTCAATGAGAACCAGAATGGAAACTGTAACACCCTTAGTGGTAGTTGCAGATTCTTCCACATATATCAGCGCTGACATCCTAACCTAAGTATTTCTTTATCTATGATCGTAACCATAGATAAAAAAGATACTAACCTGACAACTGCAGACCAAGGTCTCACAACTTGTATCGTGAGTTTGTCCAGTTTTTGTTTCTAATAGCTATTTATGTACCAAGGGTATAAATAGATGTTTATGCCCTGAGGGCGACGTCTTACGAACCCTAGGGCCTCTGGCCCCAGAGGTTGTAAGCCGCCCGAGGGTATACACATCTGCTTATGCCAGCGGTAAATGAAATTCGTTATTGCAATCCAATCTCAATACAACTGAGTATTTGAAAAAATCCGGTTTGAATTAATAACATTGCCATTTTATCATAGTAGACACTATCGTTGCTAGGTGAATGTTGACAAACGTAGATGTCATAAAATCATAATAATTTCTGTATGTATCAAAGAAGTCAAAATGAACGAAGATTTTTGAATTCCTGATGAAATTATTGAAAAGGCAAAGAAAGCAACTGAAAATCTGTTGCCAAAAAAGTTTAAAGAAGCTTACGACATGGAAGACAAAACATTATTGAATTGGATGCAAAAAAACTACGTGAAAGATGTTAATGAAACTGTGTTGCTTGGATACTTCAGCGATCTCGCTCACAAAACAGTCTAACTTATAGAAGTGAAAGTCTAATAGGATTACCTAGAAGGAAAAAATGAGGTGTAAAACCCATCCACCTGAAGCGCTAGTTGCAATTGAGTTGTCGAAATAGGCAAGGCAGCGGAGGCCGAAAAACAGACTAAGGGAAGAAGAATTTCAGCGATCGCAGTGGATGGGTTCAGAACTATTTCATTGTGCTTTTTTAATGGAATTTTGTTTATTTTAATGACTAATGCCTGATTTCAATAACCATTTCCTAAAGTCAGGTAATACCTAAAACGAATTTAGGAATTCCTAAAAGCCATTTACATTTTACCACGCGCTAAGTAATACCTAAGAGTGATAAGAGTGGTAATATTTCTTTTTGATCGATCCTGAAAGGATTGTAGCAACAACTTTGCGAGTGAGGCCCCTTTTTGTTCCAATAACAATATATTGTGGTTCAAAATGCCTGTTGCAAACTTTGTAGGATTTATAAATCTGCTCAGCTCTTGATTCCTTTAGTTTTGAATTGCAACCCATTCATGCAACAACAAAGTCATGTTTGGGAAACCTATGTCGTTTTGATGTAATGTCTGTACACCCAAGAACGCAACACTTTCACATCAACCATTATATAAAGTTATTATAATATTATGAATTATCATACTCAATAACACAGTACACAAATAACAGCAGCAAATGGCAAAAGGAAACAATCTATAAAAGACAATGGTGACAACAACTATATGACAGTTATGATGAATTTTAAAATCTCTTATTCTTTTCGTGCTTAAGGCATCAGCTGCCAGGGGTGACATTCTGTTCACAAAAACTAGCGATCGCTTTTAAGCGACGTCGCCTGGATTTTACATTTTACGTTGATATTTTGACAAGGATAGGTAAAAAATACGTAGGCCACACCTTATGGGTATCATAAATTAGAACTGTTTGTCGCTCCAAAACAACCAAATTTGGTGATCGGAATGTGTATATCGACAAGATCGATTCAAAACTACTCGCTAGTGTGAACAGAATGCCACCCCAGGCCTGCTTCGACAACTCAATTGCAACTAGCGCTTCAGGTGGATGGGTTTGAAACCTCATTTTTGTATTCAAGGTCATCCTATAAACTTTCACTTCTATAGGTTAGACTGTTTTGTGATCTCGCTAAAACATTTTCTCCGAGTTCCTTGTGGTCAAAATATTCCATGGTAAAGAAGACTTTAATAGTAAATAAAAATATTAACATTGCTAATTACCATAAGTTTGAAGCCAACTTCATAAGGCTACAAACCAAAGAAGTCTAAAATTCTGTATAGAGAAGATGTTTTGAAATTTATTCATAAGGCACCGAACGAGACGTTTATAATGAACAAAGTTGTATTAATATTTGGAATATTTGGTGGATGTCGACGGCAAGAACTTTTGAACATGTTAGTAACTCATGTAGAAGATAGAAAATCGTTTTTTTTGGTGAATGTTCTAGAGACAAAGACCGATAAAAACCGCATTTTTACCATTATAGATAAGGGTGAAATGAACAGTTTAAAGCTATAAGAGATTATATGTATATATGTATATGTATATATGTATATGTATATATATATACTCGTATATATATATGATTATAAGTATAAATGAAATATCCAAAAATGAGCCATGAATGTCATTTTGCAATTAAATTAAAATTACAGTAATTTTGAATATGCCGCCAAAAACTTTAAAATTACAGGAATCTTCTTTTTCGGCTGTTAGCGAAGCTCACAACCATCTTATTTGTGTTAGAGGTACTGACTGGACTCTCAAGGCGGCGCCACCCGTACAAATAGGAAGCGCCACGGGTCAGTTTCCCTATAAGTGTTTTTTTATTTATAGTTGGGACTGGACAATTAAATATATTTCTTGGATATGACAACCAGGTGAGAACAAATAGATGCCTAAGTCACAGTAGAACTGCTCTAATGTCCGATTTCACCATCCAGTTCCTAAAGTTAGGTGATACCTAAATCAGATTTTGTAATGACCAAATAGAATTTACGTTTCACCATGCGCTAAGAAACGCCTGAACATAATATAAGATACCCAATATTGTCACTCTCAAGTAATTCTTAGCGCGTGTTGAAACGAAAATTTCACTTAGCAATTCCAAAATCTGATTTAGGTATTACCTAACTTTAGGAAATGGTTGGTGCAATTGGGCATAAGAGTATTAACAGGTGTCCTGACGGGAATAGATACCTCAAAAAGCTCAAATCAAGGTAGCACGGAGAATGTGGAGTATGGAGAAGAAGCCTTCATTAACATACTGGGGGCACAATACCTAGGAGACTAGACTATACAGACACTTACTTAAACTGCAGATATCCTGAATTTTCTACGGGAAATATAGATCTCAAGATAGATAACAAAATAATAGTAGCATACTAGTATAACGCATTGCAAATTTGAAAATTATTTTTAATTAGTAGACCGTTCATTAAGAACAAACATCTACTTCTCAGGTTATATGCCTCGACAGACAATGAATGACAGTTCCAAGCTAAACGGGTGCATCATCAGTACAAGGTAGATACCTAGCTCTGGGTACATTTTCATTTGTTTTATCTATGTCGAATCGGAGTCAGTATATTATTAATATATTCCCATTAGATATTCCTGTTTTCGTGTAGCATTCAATTCGCTTACACGAGAACAAATGAAGGAACGCTACTGTGATCAGGAAGTCCGCTTTGGAATAACCCTGAAACACGGGCGACGAAGATTTATAGTCGGTAGCAGACGTTTCAGGTGAAATTACGCTCCATTTTGGGGGTTCATACAACCACTCGGTGTTTCTTTTCCTTCAACATCCAGCCGTTAGTTGTTCATTCTTTTTCCGGAGTCGCTGCTTTATAAACAGTTTTCAAAAAGTCACTAATGAAAGCGTGTTATACAGAGTTTGCTAGGAGCTCGCACCAGGGAAGTGGAAGTGGGACCAAAATGATGATAGAGCTTCATATAAAAATTGTGCCTCACTCTCTTCGATTACCTAACTATCCATGCGTTGCTGTGGTTTAGTTGTATAATGATGTATATTAAGTATTAACATGGCCACTGTACTTGTACCGGGTACTACCGCTAAGGTATTTTTTTTAGAAACTGGTTAATTTGTGATCAACAATAACTCCCACAGAAAATAAAATTAAAAATAATTTTTTTTAAAAAAAGATTTTCTAAAGTCCAGTTTTGGTACATGTGGCACATGAGCAGCTTGACTTTAATGCTTTGGTGTTATGCGAACGTCGTATGTTGACAACTGATATACGTCTGTTAATATTGCCGGAATATTATCCACAAAATAGATCTAAGCATTTAGCTGGAACCTTGCGTGAAAATCCAAAAAATCTCCCCAAATCTGTAATCAATGCCTATGTTCGGATTTAACGAAATCCTCTCTGAAATCAAATCAAGAAAATAAATTCTTCAGCTAACGCCAAGCCGTACCTGTGTACTTTCTAATTGCCCACCGTTTTCCCTAGCCTCTAGCCGGTCACATAGCATGGCTCCCGAAAATGAACGATAGGCTCCAAAGTTGTCAAATTTAGTAGTGCATAACAATATTGAAGTAAATATGTAAATATCAGAAAATAAGAAATAGAAAACTAAGAAAAAACCAAAAAAAACCCATGCCCGTACCCGGTTGAAAAAGTGTAACTATGTATAAAAATATCAGAAAATGAGAAATAGAAAATTAAAGAAAAACAAGAAAACCCAGGCCCAAACTCGGTTGATTGAAGTGTAACTATCTATAAAAATATCAGAAAATAAATAAAAAACAAAAAAACCCAGGTCCTAACCGGGCTTCGAACCTACGACCTCTGGGTTGTAAGCTCAGTATCCTACTGGGCTAATCTGCTTACATTCAATCACATCGAATAGAAGGTTAAAAACTGCTTGGACGCATGCGCACCTCAACTACTAAATTTGGGGAGTGTCGAGGTTCAATAAATTAAATCTGACAACGTGGTCCTTCGAGCCGGATTTGTGATCCAGTAGGAAAGTTAGTTGGTTAAAGTTAATGAAACAATAAAATCAGTGCCGAAACAGTAGTTTTTCTTCAACATTTGGTACCCCATCATTCAGCACTCACACATACAGAGCACCCCTGCCTGTTTGTAATATTCCGGACGAGATAAGCCGTTCCCGGCTTTATCCAGAGTTCTTGGTTGCACCCGGCAGCGTATTTCCTAGCCCCCGTTAATTTCAGAGCAACATTGTTCTGAAATAAACTTGGATTTGTTATTTAATCATGCCGTGTATCGTCTTCCAAACCCCAGCGCGGTGCGGACAAGATGCGTTCTGTATTGTGTAACGTTATATTTGGCCACTATCATTGTAATATTTAAATATCTAC
>CAJUYI010009448.1:0-10003 GCA_910591695.1 Galerucella pusilla | reverse complement strand
CGTAAGCAAATTTCCTTGTAACAGTGTATTTTTATAATTATAATGCATCTACTTTCCAAATATCAACTTGGCTTCTCGTTTCCTTTGGAAGTTACATTTCATTTTAGTTTTAGGGGTGACGTTTCAACCCTTGTTCCCCATCGTAAGCAAATTTCCTTGGAACAGTGTATTTTAATCATTATAATGCATCTACTGTCCAAATATCAACTTGGCTTCTCGTTTCCTTCGGAAGTTACAATTTATTTTAGTGTTAGGGGTGACATTTCAACCCTTATTTTCCATCTTAAGCAAATTTCATCCAAACAGTGTGTCCTTTACACCAATACACCACCACCGATTTAATATCAAGGTGGCTTTTCGAAATATGAATCCGATTAAACCTAATATTCTGCACGCCACTGAAACCGCGAATTGAGCAGTTCTCAACATTTTTGCAGCTAAAATTGGCTGCTATCTTCACACCGGTAAAATTGGAGGCTCCGCTACGCTCAGCCTCCAAACATTGCTGTCGACCGGATTGCCGGTCCCTGACGTCCATTTCTCCAGTCGCCCTTTTATAATACGATCTACCTTGATTTCGTTACTATGGTAACAACGTTTCGATATATTGTCGAGTGATGACTGCGCAGTTCGTTGATTTTTAATTTGTCGTTTATGTCAAACTTATTATTTTATCTGGTTTCAGTTTTGTTAATCACTTTGATATGAAAAGTAAAATAAAAAATTGAATGTATATATCGAAGTGTCCGTCTTAAAAAAAAATTGTACGTCACGCACCCGAAAATAAGTGATCTTCTCCACCAAGCTGGAATCTGCTTGTCTCGACCTGAAAAACACTACTTTACGGTCTTGTAACGTAAATTACTATTCAAAATTGTAATGCATTATAATAGTATAAAATTATTATCTTGACATCTAAGATTCATACTGATTATAGTAAAATCGCAATCGGTGCGGGGTAGTAAAACTGTCGGAACAGGTCAACCACAGGTCAACAGGTCACCAATATGGTTGGTTATATGTATAAATATAACATATGGAAGATACATTAAAAGTTATACAAGTACTCACTTCAGAACTAAATCTACAATATTTTTGGATACCCACAGCTAATGAACCAATTCTTCATTATTTATAACTATTCAACCCAAATCTAGTTCAGTATCACTAACGACTCCATTTAAATTAATAACTAACTAACGCTACAGTGACATTTGCATTTCCATACGAACTTTTGAACTAGATTATGCTGAATCCAATTTATATATCAATTGTCACACCTGGTTGAAACTTTTTCAGGACTAACTTTGGATTTTTGCTAATGTCGCATGTGTTCCGTAGGGTTGAATATGAGATAATATGGGGGAAGCCAAGTGTGGCCCATATTTAAAACAATAATATCACAAACGTATTCCTAACAAATATTCATCAATTTCCGATTTACTGCTGTTGCTATTTGGTACTTTATCCAATTGACGGCTATGATAAGTTGCATTGTCCATCACAATAACATACCTTTTTTCCGGTATATTCGGCAATAAATAATTTTCAAACTCATCTTTTAGGAAATAAGAGTATTTTAAGAGATATTATTGTTTGTTTGATGGAGTCTTTGTTTTGCATTTTCCCGATGAATTCACAAACTCCTCCTTCCTCCTTCGTAAACGATATGACTCTATTTTCGCTTGCCACTTATTGATTGTACAATTATATACCATTTGAAAAATAGCTCTCCACAAACTTGTTCGGCTAAAAACAGTTACCGTTTTGTCTTTAAGGGGCATCTACCAAATTCGACCTTGCACAATTATGCTTTGTATATTTTTTTGTTTCCCTACGTCCTCACGTTTAAGTTCACATAACGAAAATTTTATTAGAAATATGAAAGCTCCGCAACATGTAGGTAGCCAAGCGATCCAAGCGGATTTTGGTTCACGTACTACTCTATAAGCTTCGTCAGTACTGAACTGGGAGACCGCCGAGACCGGCGAACGTTGTATCAACAATGGAACGGCACGCGACTACCGAAGCAGAGAGACAATGTCAGTCATAGAAGGATAGAAAAGCGAGCGATGGATTTTTATCCGATATTTTAGTGGTAGCAACCGAATTTCAATAAAGAATTATACGGTCATAAGTAATTTGAGGATTCTGAGATTTTTATATAGTATTCATAAAGCTTCAAATTAGACTTCTTATCAATTAGTTTTTCCATTTAATCCATATTTAATTCTTTACAAGGGCTCAAACTTTGCTTAATATGTGTAATTACCTCATGATTCGTATTTTTTTCAAGAAAATTTGGTTAGCATTTCAAAGTTTTTATTCGATGAGAACTCTAAGTTGAACATTAATCTACATGATATATATTTTTCTTAATTTTCAATACATCCATTACCTCAAAATTGTTTGCCAAAAATACTTCGATATTTTGTCAAATCGCTGCCAATAGATTCCCCTTAATTAACCGCAATGAATTTAAAGGCACCAACCGCATATCCCTCCTTGGACTAAACAACTTCCTCTATTCAATACCTCTCTCACCAAGTTCAATAAACATGAATCGCCCAACATACTTATAAAGAAAGCATTTTTGGAAATATTAGAAAAAAAACCATATGATGTAGTTCTCTACACAGACGCCTCAAAAACTTCTTTAGGTATTGGCTGCTCCGTCACAACCAACCACGAACTAATAGGTTCCTATCGGTTGCCCTCAACATGTACGGTTCACACTGGTGAGATGTATAGCATCTTCCAAGGTTTTGAGCAAATCTTTTCTCCTGTCAAGCGCGTCGCCATTTGTACCGATTCCCTTTCCTCAATTAATTCACTCCCATCTCACATTGGAATTACTGGCAATGAAAACGCTGACCACCATGCTAAAGAAGCCTCTTCTTCCATCACCACAATAACCCAGATGACATAAAACTATTGTTAAAAAAGTCCGCCAAGGAGTCCTGCAAAATTTTTGGCACAAAAGCAAAACAGCCCTTTACGATATACAACCATTAACCGGCTGTCTCTCCCTCGATTTTTTAACCAGGAGACAAGCTGCTGTCATTAGACGATTGCGGATCAACCATACCAGATACACACATAGTTACTTGATGTCTTCTGAAAACCTTCCCGTCTGCCGTCACTGCAATAGTGCTTTAACCGTTAAACATATTCTCACAGTCTGCCAGGAATACACCATTACATATAAGCGCCTTGACCTAAGACCAAACCTGAGAAAACTTTTAAACTGCACCGCTAAAATTAAAAAGACATTGAAATTCCTCAAAACAACTAACCTCTACCACAAAATATAAACTAGATTGATATTTTACATATTTTATGTTTTAAGATAGTGTATGTATTTATATATGTCTTTTTGTCTTTTGTATAGTGCCAATGGCCATAGTTGTCGAGGTACTTGATTCTAATAAAAAAAAATAAACCTCTTTTTTAAACAATCTAAGATATCATTTGTTCTCAGTATAGGAGATACATCGTTATTCGAATTAAATCCTATTGCATTTTGTTTTATTATAGTGACTCCGTTTTTTTTCGTTTACTTATTGGCTTATTGATAACGTCTTTCACTGGGAATATTAGGGTTTTGGTCAACTAACATGCTTATTTTGCTGCATCGAATATAACTAACCTCGATGTTTCAATGATTCAAACACAATATTCAATTCAATTAAACAAGCAATAAGAATTATATTTACACAATCCGATTAAAACATTTATAGATAAGATGGGCAACTATTTATCATGAATAATAAAAATTCGGAAATAAATAAATAAATAATGGAATAATCAAATAAATTATTAGTATTAGAAGTTTCTTTTTTTGTTGTGATTTGTAGGTACGTTAGCATAGATAAAGAAAAATGCATTCTATTTGTTTTTTATTTTAATTATAAAAGCAGTTATTATCAATGCTGCCTTAAGAAGAAATTTATATTTTTGTTTTTTTTTTATTTACACTTTATAAATAATATAATGAAAAAGGTAGAACGTGTTGCGGGACACACGGTAGAAACTAAGCAAAAATTATGTAATACATCTGACGTTATAGATAAACGATTTGCATATTCTTTGGTGGTTGAGTAGTACCTAAGCATACCAGACTCTCACGCAGTAGACCCGGGTCGATTCCCCGTGGGGAAGTTTTTTTTTATTGTTAATTTTATTTTTAAATAATTATTCTGCTTGTTATTAATAACGACAACAGGTAGACGTTTGAAATATTTAGCAGAATATTCATTATTATAGATAATGGTACGGTACCCTTCATAAGGGAGTCCGACTGGTAACATCTACTTATAACAGCATCGTATATTTAAAAAAGGAAGCCGTAGCATTATACAAATTGGACATTCAAGAACTGTACGTTTACCACAAAATTAGTGGAAACATAAAATTGAATTGTTAAATTTTTAATTTGAAGTTATATTACAGTTTATAGGAATTTTTATTTTCTAGATTTTTTCTTAAGTGGGTCGTAGAAAAAATATGCTGTTCGACTCGTGTGGATTGTCCATATCGCACTTGAATGATTGAGCACTCCGCCTACGGCGTCATGCTCAAACTTTGTCCTCGTGCCATATGGCCATCATATCCACACTAGTTGCACAAACTACTATTTCTATCAAAATATGCCCTTTTACATTTAAAAACAACCTGCCAAATGTCAAATCCACCCGAGTCGAAAAGCATATTTTTTCTACGACCCACTTAAGAAAAAATCTAGAAAATAAAAATTTCTATAAACTGTAATAGGTATAACTTCAAATTGAAAATTTAACAATTCAATTTTATGTATCCACTAATTTTTTTATGGAAACGTACAGTTCTTGAATGTCCAATTTGTATAATGCTACGGTTTCCCTTTTTAAATATACGATGCTGTTATAAGTAGATGTTGCCAGTCGGACTCCCTCATGAAGGGTACCGTACCATTATCTATAATAATGAATATTCTGCTAAATATTTCAAACGTCTACCTGTTGTCGTTATTAATATCAAGCAGAATAATTATTTAAAAATAAAATTAATAGTAAAAAAAATTTCCTCACGATGAATGGAACCCGGGTCTACCGCGTGAGAGTCTGGTATGCTTACTACTCATCCACCAAAGAATATGCAAGTCGTTTATCTATAACGTCAAATGTATTACATAATTTTTGCTTAAAAGGAACTAATGTTCCTACCGTGTGTCCCGCGACATGTTCTACCTTTTTCTTTTTCACCAGGTATAGTGCGGCTCTGCACGGTAAATCCGATAAGTGTTATGGTTTTATTGCTTCGCAACCCTAAGCCAAGTCATGTCAGTTTATTAGATTTTGAAAAAAACTATACTTGGGATTAATGTGTCCAGGTAGTTCCGTGGGTCAGTTAGTATTGACCTCTTAATTCAATCATGTTGGCATAAATTGAAACGAAATATCTTGGAACGAATTATAAAACAGATTATTAAGTGAGCTAGAAATGAGTTTCTCGGTCAATGTGATCGATACAAGAGACTTTCTAGTACCTGAACTGAAATTAATTGCAATTGATTCCACTTCCTTTTTGGAAGTATTCCTTATTGAAACATGTTCACAATATTATTCTGTATTTCAGGTTGTTTTCCCAGATGTTGAGCGCGCGGAGTGGTTGAACAAGATCGTTAAACAATGTTGGCCATTTGTAAACTATTATGCACGTGATCTAGTCAAAAACTATTTAGAAGTAAAGCTGAAAAAGAATTTGGAAAAATACGGGCTCAAAGGATTTCATTTTGAACGAGTTATATTAGGAAGTGTGGTAAGTAAATTGAAATCCTTTTGTTTGCCATCAAGGGTGACATTTTTTAACTACTATTCTAAATATACAAGAAATGTAAGAATATTATGTATCTGAAAATTAAGATCTTTCTCGCGATATATCAAAAAAGTTGTGTAGAATAATGTCCATATTTGAGTAACCATCTCGAAGAGTATCTTTGTATTTTCGCAGCCGTTCGTATATACTGGGGCGGTTTGACAGAACAGTGACTTTTCAATGAAAAAGTTTACTATGAAAAAAAATATTCAATTTTCCTACACAACTTCCTTTTAACTCTACACGCTTAGTGTGTGGAAGTTCCGCAAAATACACGTTTGTCTGATTGCAGACCTCTTCATTTGTTCGGAACCGCTTTCCTCCAAGCCACACTGAGGAAAAAGTTTATTCAGCATTATTAAGAATTCAGTTGTAGTAGGTAAAAACTTTAATACGTATTAGGACACAACAAATGTTTGATTATGACAATAAAAAGGGCTTTAATTATCGTTATTAAGGTCCGTCAACTTAAGGTAATTAAATCACTTCAATAACCTATTAAAAACAGTAACCACTAGTGACCAAATGTTAATTACCTCAGAATACAGGATATTTGGAAGTATTAACTATTTTACTTACCACAATTAAATAAATTTTTAATCTCACTCAGGTATTTAGTCCTCTGTATCAAACAAATTAATAACTACTATTAATTAATTAAGTAATTAGAATTAAATATGTTATCAGCAGTAATTAAACTGGACAATAATATCAATTGAGCTAGTTAATAATAAAAATTTAACCCGTTAATTGCAGCAATGAAGCTGGTTGGCAAAAGTGGTTAAACCTGTTAATAACTGCAATTGAACAAGTTAAGTATGATAATTAAATAGATTATCAACAATAATATAACTATGTGATTGTAAATTCAAAAATTTCATTCTCTAGATTGTTTTACAATGTATGACGTTTCAATCAGTATTTATCTTCCTCATTAACTGAATGGTAGATGGTGATCGAAGATAAATACCGATCGAATGGTCATACATTGTAAAAAAATCTAGACAATGGAAGAACAAAATCAGCAATAACATAGGTACCTATAATATTTTTTATGGGTATTGGAAAGAAATAAAAATCCAATTTTTTAAGACTATTATAATATATTATATTGCACAAAACGAAAATATAAATTGTGTGTAGGTAATTACGTATAGATTGGTGTATATTCTACTATTTGCGATATTGAACATATTGTTAAGGTACGTTTTCGCTGGAGCCGTCAACGGCGGCCGTCGACGGTCGCCGTCGACGGCAACCGTTAAACGCCATCGTGTTATGTTTTCTTCGGCTGCTGCAGTAGCCGCCAACAGTCGCAGTTTCGCATCATCAAGCATCTAATTAACTGCGTATTATGAAGAGAAAACTTTTAACCCTTTTGCTTTTAGAAGAGGAAGAAGACAAAGAAATTATTAATTATTTGAAAAGGAGAAAAAGATCGACACCTCATGATATTTTTATCACAAGAAGTAGCGAAGGGTTTTTTAGTTTACTAATTAAAGAACATTTAAAAGGCGATGAAAAGAAGTTCAGAGAATTTTCTCGATTAAACAAGGATCAATTTTACTTTGTGCTTAGTATAGTGAAAAATGATTTAAAAAAGGCATCCACTAACGCAGTTAAATACCCTATAACTCCAGAAGAAAAGTTGGCTATAACTTTAAGGTATAGTAATAACATTACAATATTAACATTTTAAAAGTTTTATTGTCTAAATAAACATTTTACACATACATTTTAAATTATCTTAAAACGATGCATATAATGAAAAACACCTGAAAATGCATTTTTTGGCACCATATATGTTGTACCTATACTGAAAGTTTCTAAAGGTTGAAGAAATTTGAATGACTGTCACTATGAGAACTGGTGGAAGGAAAGGAAAATTGTGTATTTTTCACTTGCGAGGCAAGTTGTGGATTTGGCGTGGAGAAATCATAAGATAATTCTGTATAATTTGAGGATGACGATGAGGAAGAATGTAGACTTGGTGTAGTGGGTTGTAGAGTGTCACGAAATTGCAACCGATTCACTAGGGATAATATACCCACTTTTGCTTCAGCTATTAACTGGGGTGATAACTTTTTAACCTGAACTGCAATACTGTGCATAAAAATATCAACTTCATCTTCGTCTTTCAATATCTTTGTCATAAATGCAGTGCGGTCTGCCGATCGCTTCTTTAACTCTTCTAGCAATTTGGACTCAGATGAGCGTTGTTGACGTTTTTTAAAAGAATGGTTTGATGTTGATTGTGTTGAGGGTGTTGATTGAATAGAAGATGCTTCATCTTCGTCTTCATTATTTAATGAAGCTTCTTGTAGTGAATTTTCATGTTCTTGGAAATCAACATTGTCAGTATCTATAGATTCTTCATCTATGGACTGAATGGTATTCACAGACCTAAAAGTACAAACAATTATAAACTGTACATTTAAATCTAAGTAGTTAAGAATTACCTTCGTTCAGTAGAAACTGAATCTAAAAATGATAGAAGCTCATATAATGACCATTTTGGACGCTTATTAGCTGGCTGCCCTGTGGTAGTCTTTTGGCTTTTCTTAATTTTCAAATAAGAATCTCTAATACATTTCCATCTTTTCCTACAATTGTCCACTAAAAAAAAATAACAGTTCCTAAGTTTTTAATTTTTATATTTTAAAATGGTGTTGCTAGGAAAGTTATTTTTTTACAGGTTTATGGCTACAGGAGAGTCATATCGATCAATGTCGTTTGCATTTCGCATTTCACATAGTTACATCAGCATTATAGTCAAAGATGTTTTGGAAGTTATGCGACGACATTTAGTGCCACTATTACTACCATCCCCAAGTCATAATATTTTAAAACAAAACTCTTTAAATTTTTACACAAAAATGGAATTTTCCTCGTTGTGTGGCAGCAATTGATGGGAAACATGTAAGAATAAGGTGTCCAAATAACAGTGGATCTCCCTTCTTTAATTATAAGGAGTACTTTTCCATTGTGTTGCTTGCAATGGTAGATGCCGACTGCAAATTTGTCGCTGTTGATGTAGGGTCGTATGGGAAAGAAGGAGACAGCGGTATTTTTGCAAAAAGTGATATGGGAAGACTGGTATACTCTGGACGTTTCTTTCCTCCAGATGAAGAACTGCATGGTTTGGGAAAAATAATGCCTTATGTTATAATAGGAGATGAAGCCTTTCGCCTGCATAAACACATGATGAAACCCTTCACCAGAGCCGCATCACGAGGAAACAAGGAAAAAACTATATTTAATTATAGACTATCACGTGCACGTAGAGTTACCGAAAATGCCTTTGGTCTCCTTTCACAAGTTTTTCGCATTTTCAATACGCCGATTTCTATTGCACCAGATACTTGTGATGATTTAATATTATCAGCTTGCTGTCTCCATAATTTACTAAGAACAGCATATTTGGAACAATCCGGAAAACCGTATTTTGAATACGATTCAACCGAACAACCGACCGCAGGCTTTGTACCATTGGTACGATATGGAGGTTTTGCAAATAACGATGGTTTTGAAATCAGACAAGATTTCGCCACATTTTTTAACAACCAAGGAAGTGTTGAATGGCAAGACAGGCATGTATTCAGGTTAAGTTCAATATAGCTATGGCAATAAATACATGAGTTTTTACTTACCACTCCTCTGAGTTTCCTTTCCGATAATTTCCCATATATTATCTTTTATTTGTTGGTTTTTATAGTCAACATTTTCACTATCATATATTGCTCTATGCAAACTTATTGCATTAATTAATTTTTCGTCTTCTATTGCCGAAAACTTCGGTGCCATTTTTAATTATTACTAGGTAAACAAAACACCAAATAGCTATCGACGGCGCGTGCAGACTGGTATATCAAGCAGTCACGCGCTGTCGGCAGCGCCGGCTAAATACGACGGACGCGTTGAAACGCGCTAAAGAAACCATAATCATTAAAATAAATGAATTGCAGTAGGCGCCGTCGACGGCGACCGTCGACGGCCGCCGTTGTCGGCTCCAGCGAAAACGTACCTTTAGTCTTCATTGAACTTCATTTCACCATAGCGTTATGGTGGATATACACTGGATGCTATCACATAACAATCAATCAGTCTTCAGTAAAGTTTGGTTACAAAAAATTTATGGGTACCTACT
>CAJUYI010009447.1:0-10005 GCA_910591695.1 Galerucella pusilla | reverse complement strand
ACTTAATTAGGGTTTATTACTTCTCGTACTTTCTGTACAGACTATAGATCATTTAATGTGCAGTACCTATCAGGCCCATTTTGAATGGAACACCTTGTATTTCATTAATTTATCATATTCGAAAAAATGTATTATACTTTCCGTGCAATAGGGTACAAGCATACATTTTGCCATTAGTGGGAATTGACGCTTTATCAGGTCTCCTAACACCTTGCATGCCTATTTTTTCAAAAAAATATGAACTTCAATTTTTGAAACGACTTTGAAAATCATAGAATTGAAAGTCCGCCAAAACGCGCTTTGCGTCATAAAGATGGCTGCCCCATGGAGTGACGTCATTTGTTCACGTCCTTATTCGTGTATCACGCTCTAAGACCTAATTTGTTTCTGAAAGCTTTAAAAATGGATGAAGCCGAAAAAATAACTTTGTATTCCAAGTATTGCATTGTTCCAGTGTGTAAATCAACGTCTATTAAAACTCCAGACAAAATATTTGTTACTTTACCTAGTGGCGCAAGCAAAATTACACTCAAGAGAAGGGCAATATGGTTGCAAGCTATGCGTCGAAACAAAGACGATATTTCGACAAATACTACTACTTTTGTTTGTGAATACCATTTTAATGTAAGTACCTACTTCTATGCTGGTAATTTTTATTCTTAAATAGTTTGAGGTTATGTAGTAGAATTTGTTATATCTATTTCTTTCGGAATGTTCACATTTTTAAAGTCAGCATAACTCGAAACCCTATGTATTTAGGCAAAGGGAACCATTATGAAGGAGTATTATATTTTTCATACGCCACACTACGTCATAATAATTTAAATTATTAACCGAGTTTGCTATTTTCTGTTTATTCAGTTTTGTGTTAATATTTTTAATGTTGTTCATGTATATTTTGATATTTAAAAATAAAATACTTATTAAGTTATACATACAATTTACAATGTGCTCCTGAATGGACTCATTTTGCAGTTTTATTTTTTAAATCCATTTCAGTCAATTGACCAGTCAATTGATAAAAAAAAGTTGACCGGTCAAATCCACAACACTAAATAGGCATGATGACTGATTTTGAAAAACTGCAACACTATGTTTTCACGTATATACTTTATCTACAATGATTGTTAAGTCTGTGAGAAAAAAAGTTTCCGAAGGAAAAATTGAACTTTAAAAAACACATTTCAAATTATGCGCCAAAACTCTAGAATAATAATCAAGTCTGTCTATGGAATCATCAATTCGTGAATTCCATTCATGGGTGATCTGTGTCGATGGGTTATCTATGATCTGTGTCGATATATCTATGATCTGTGTCCTGTGGTAAAATCGTCAAAGTCAAACTTCAAACACTTGACACATGAACCAAGCAAAGCCAACAAACAACAAAGGAAATTTAAAACAGATATTTACACGATAATGAGGAGAAATTAATTCTTTTTTTCTTTTTTTCTTTTACAATATGAAATAAACTTATTCTGGACTGTTTCTAATTTTGAAATATATACCGAATAGCGCGGGTTCCAAATAGTAGAACCAAACGTTAATATACTATTTACGTATGCCATATACAGTGCTTTTCAGATAAAAGTATCCACCTTTAATAACTTTTGTAATACTGGTATTTAGAAAAAATCCAAAAACACGTCAATTTATGTTGGAAGGGGCAAGCATTATGGCTTATTTAAACTTACTGGAAAAGCCACCCCCTCACCCCTAGCAGCATCCCCTTTATTTTTTTAAATCACTTTTCATATTTTTTATGTAAAATTTGGATACTCCTCTTTGAGCTGATTTCAAAAATGTATAATACTTGTAGGTTAAGTGGTTAGTTTATGAGATAAACAATTTTTCTTTTAAGAGCACAAATTTTATTTATTATTTACTTTCACCTTATTTGCCTGTACTAAAATGGGTTGTACAACAGTTCAAACTCTTTAATCTTTTTAACTGTGCTATTTATTATGAAGTTACAATAACTGTTCAAAATGAGTACCATTCACTTCCATACAATGGTATAATCTATTTTGAGATGCCTCTCTGACATTGCTTAATACGACTGGATTTAATTGTCGACATTTATTTTCTATCCTCTCTCGTAAATCATCCAGAGATTCTGGTTGGGTAGCATAAACTTTTGTTTTTAAATACCCCCCTAAAAAGAAGTGTAGGGGTGTTAAATCCGGTAACCTAGGTGGCCACTCCATCATCTGCCCCCTTCTACCTATCCAACGAGCGGGGAATGTTTCGTTGAAAATTGTCGGACAGGCATAGCATAGTGTGGGGGAGCTCCGTCTTGTTGAAATACCAGTAAATCTTTGGAAAGGTTATCATCATTTTCTATTATTGTTGTAATACGTGGGTCAACCCCTTCCCTGAGTAACTCAAGATATGATTCACCATTTAAATTTCCGTTGATGAAGAAAGGTCCGACAATGTGGTCACCTAGGATACCACACCAAACGTTTAACTTTTGGGGATGTTGTGTATGGAATTCACGCATAATATGTGGATCACTTTCAGCCCAATATCTACAATTATGCCTACTTACTAAGCCATTTAATGAAAATGAGCATTCATCAGAAAAGCAAATATTGTTTAACAATTGTGGATTGTTATTGATAATTTGCGTCATTGATTCGCAAAACTCTAGACGACGATCAAAATCATCTTCATTCAACTCGTGCACCAACTTAACTTTGTATGGGTGGTACTTGAATTTATATGTAGAACTCGGAAAACTGAAGAAGATGAAACACCGATCGCTCTACTTATTGTTGACAACGATTGGGGTTGTTCAGCCTCTAAGCTGACTTGCCCTAAAATTGCCACTTGGATTGCTTCGTTATTTACGAGTCCCTCTCGACTATGCACTTTATTGCAAACAGACCCTGTTGTGGTAAATTTCTCCATCAGTTGAATTACATACTTATGAGTTGCATGTCTTCCGTCATGTAATTCGTTAAATATTCTAGCAGCAGCTCTTGCACAATTATTATTTTGGTAGTATAAACCTACAATTTCAATTCTTTCTTGCAAAGAGTGAACCATTTCAGAGAAACAAAATAAATAATGTATCAAATTACACTATCAATAGTGACTACAAATTCTAGTTGACAATGTCAAACTTTAATAAAAAGTAGAGTTTTTTGTTGTTTGGATTTTTTAAGTAGAATAAATAGCACAGTTGAAAAGATTAAAGAGTTTGAACTGTTGTACAACCCATTTTAGTACAGGCAAATAAGGTGAAAGTAAAATTTGTGCTCTTAAAAGAAAAATTGTTTATCTCATAAACTAATAACCACTTTAACCTACAAGTATTATACATTTTTGAAATCAGCTCAAAGAGGAGTATCCAAATTTTACATAAAAAATATGGGAAGTAATTTAAAAAAATAAAGGGGATGCTGCTAGGGGTGAGGGGGTTGGCTTTTCCAGTAAGTTTAAATAAGCCATAATGCTTGCCCCTTCCAACATAAATTGACGTGTTTTTTGATTTTTTCTAAATACCAGTATTACAAAAGTTATTAAAGGTGGATACTTTTATCTGAAAAGCACTGTATAATGTTCTAACGGTAAGAGGATTTCGAAGTTCGAAACATGTTCTGTATATGAAGCCCAACTGCTGATTAGCTTTCCTAGTTATATTACAAATATGTCGATCGAAAAGTAATTTAGAGTCTAAAAGAATACCAAGATATACAGTATCTACAGTGTGTATTACGCTATTAGAAATTTCATATGTATTGTAGTTCAAGTCCGAATTACAACGAGAAAATTGTATATAATTACACTTTGAGACATTTAAAAACAAATTATTTCTCAAACAGTAGTCGGATAAATTGTCTAAGTCTTCTTGCAATCGAACTTTGTCGTAAGCACATGAAATTGAGTGATATATTTTCAAATCATCGGCATACATAAAAAACTTAGCAAATTGAAAGCAACTAGAGATGTCATTTATATATAAATTAAAAAGTAAAGGACCTAAATGGGACCCCTGAGGTAATCCTGAAGTAGTTACCACAGCCTTAGATTTAAAAGCACCTAAAATTACTTGCTGTGACCTATTTCTGACATATGAGTCGAACCATCGATTTACTTTTATTTAATTAATAATAATTAATAATAATTTATATGATAATATTTATATTTTCCCTTTTACCTAATTTGTAAAATTATGTGTAACTAAACACAACGTCAAAAGTCTTGGACCCCCACATAGTTTTGTTTAAGAAATATTTTGATAAAAAAACAAAATATATTTAAAATAGTATATTGTTTTCTGAATTTATTTTTTGTGAAAGGAGTATTTTCCACAAACTGGGATACTTAGAAAATTAAAAACAAACTAATGTGTGAATTTGTTGACAACATGTATTGAATCAAAAAAAGTAATGAAACATGTTGTATACTGACTAATAGTCGGTATGTCCCCCTCGACGTTGCAATAACATATTGACACGTCTGTGCATTGAAATAATCAGGCGGTTGATAGTGTCTTGTGGAATATTGTTCCATTCCTCTACCGCCGCTATGACTAACTCATCTGCAGTCTGGGGTGGGTTGATTCGATTGTGAATGGCTCTAGCAATGTAATCTCACATGAACTCAATAGGATTCATATCAGGCGAGTTGGCTGGCCAATTCAATCTATTGATATGTCCTGCTTCAAGTGAATCCTGAACCCTTCTTGCGCGATGTGGTCGAGCGTTGTCGTCCATACACACAAAATTTTCGCTTAATTCGTTTCGTATGGGATAAAAAATGGGTGTAATAACTTGATCGACGTAAATTTGGCTGGTCATATTCTGTGGAATTCGAATTAATGCGGTACTGCGGTTAAACATTATTCCCCCCCAAAACATTACGGTACCCCCTTGGTAGGGAGCAACTTCGCGGACGAAATTAAGTCGCTGTTGATGACCTGGTTCTCTCTATACTCTTTGCCGATTGTCATCACTCACCAGTCCAATTCTAGTTTCGTCTGTAAATAACACCCACCTCCACTGTCGCAAAAGCCAACCCCTGTGCTCTCGCGCCCACTGAAGACGTGCTGCACGATGTCGTGGAAGTAGAGTGGGGACCCATAATGGTCTTCTAGCACGTAAATTTGCATTATGGAGTCGTCTTCGAATTGTAGGTGTCGATATAACACGGCGAAAGGTACCTTGAAAATGACTCCGAAGAGCTGAAGCTGAAGCTGAGCGGTGTCTGCGGGCATATTGCACCAAATAACGATCCTCCCTTTCGCTAGACACTCGAGGACGTCCACTACGTGGTCTGTATTCCACTGTATCAAATTCTTGATATCTGTGTACTATTCGCACAACAGATGATCTAGGAATGCCCAAGATTTCCGATATTTCATGATTAGAGTGTCGTGCATCATGTAAAGCAGTAATTCTTGCTCGAATAAACTGAGAAATTTCACGTCCTGGCATTATAATCCACATGAATGAAAATAAATAATACACTAGTCACTTGGCTGAATATGCTATCACTGCCAATATTTCTAAAAACATTGATAATAAAGTAAGGATTAGTTATCGACATCTTTTTATTGCCTTTTTTGTTTCTTGAATACATCTAATTTTTTACCACAGTAAGAAAAATAACTGGGTTTGATTGAATCATTTGATATACAGGGGGTCCAAGACTTTTGACGTTGTGTGTATTAGTGGATACTTTTATGGGTTTGTCCTGTTCGTATCCCAAATAAATAAATAAATAAATCCATTAATTTTATTTATGCATTTATTATACGCTAAATAACAGTTTCCATCCTTCGAAAAATTGTTCCAATGCCACCTTATTATTTAATATATTTTTTATTGCGATACTTGGTTTTTGATTAGAATATAAAATTTATATTATATATGAGTATTTTGCTAAAAATGATTATGCGCTATAACAAAAAATGCCATCCTAAAGCTGACACTTTCCTCTTCAAAACGCCCTATTGCAATTATTTATATCCACATTATAACGGTACAATAGTTTATAATTTACTCCGCCCCGCTTTAGAAAGAGTCGCACAGATGCGGAACACATACTTAGTTTACCGATTTTTTTCTGACACACCATTGCTCGGACGAAGAAAACGCTTCCCCTATACGGTGGTATTTCCTATTTTTGTCTCTCTATGCGGATAGTGGGTAGTTCTTACATCCACCACTATATCAACGCCAATTATGAAGAATTATCTGATAAATGAAATCAACCAATCAAGAATGACCAATCGTAATCTGCAGCTGGCTCCTGGACAATCGATGTGTATTTTTTCGAATCATACTACAAAATAAAATATTCATTGGTGAGTGCATGACGTGAATACGTTCACTTAACTTGTTGCCAACCGAGAAAATTTCAAAAGTTCAATTAGTCAACGTCACTAACTTTATTCCCCAGTTCCCGGTTAATTATTGGATGAAAGTCTGAAGTGCATATTTTATTAATCTCTGTGAACAAAATGCTTTTAGTAACTTCGGCTAGATGTTGCGATCGAAGGTTTCCAACGTTAATGATACACTTAAAGAATACGAATAGTGTAAATGATAACCGAGAAACTTTAAATAAACAAGATGCGAGGTTTGGATTCAAAAATAATTTTTAAATGAATTCCGAAATAGTTTATGACAAGTTCACTTGAAGGCTGGAATTCCAGTTGAATCTTGGAAAATAAAGTAGAGTTTGTTCAACCATCCTTCGCCGTTATGTCATACATTGTCCAGCTTGCTCTCTCATTCATGAAATGGATGAGACGGAATTATGACGTCATTAACGTATTTCTTATCTTAGGTCGACATACATTCTATCTGTTACCTTTGACAGTTCAGGGGGCCTATTCTCGAAAGTCGAATGATATTTGTCGTATTCGACATATGTCGATAGAAATTGTCGCACAACATTGGCATCCGGCATTCTCAAATGGGTTCGACATCTAAGTCGCATGAGATAAATTTTGTCGAATAACATGAACTGGCAACACCGAAATTTCGATATTATATCGTGTTCCATGCCACTTCTCTTGTATAGTTGTGAAATAATGAAATGACAGTAGTAGTTATACAGGGTGGGGCAATCTTCTGACATCGGAGGATTACATTGTTGTGGTGATAGATAGAACTTTATAGTTTTGTGTGAGCTAATACAGTTACTGAGAGCTCATTTTCAAAATACTTTCGATTCTACAGGGTGTTCCAAAACCACGTAGCAGCACAAACTTACATTTTTTTTAATGGAACGTACTATATTTTGCTTAAGAATCGAAAAGATCTCACCGAGAGCGTTACAAAAATATAGCACTCTAATATATTATAAGGGCGTTTTACAAAAATATGGCCAATTATTAGCAAAAAATACCTCCTCTTTAACACTCTGCAGAACAGTAAATTGAAATAAATCAACAGGTCTTCGTGTTCAAATGTCATACACACATCATTGGCTGTGCTCAGTATTAATTACTTTTTTCATCTGTGGCTTCTTTAATACAGGGTGAAACAAAACGCAAATCAAGCAATATCTTAAAATTTTTAAATGAATCACCCTATAAGTCTTTTCACAATTTGTTAGTACAATTAATAAACTTTCAAACGATTCAAACAAGTATTTTACATACACAAATTAAATGGTATTAAATTTTTACATGCAACATCTTGGGAATTTTAACATTTCTAAGGCATAAATTCCAATCGTAATTTTGGATGCATCTAAAATATCTTTGACTTCTACTCTTACCATCAGAGGAAGGAAAAAAGGAATTATGTTGGAAGAAATATTTTTGTTTACTGTAAGTAGGCTAATGTCATTATAGTAGGTACTAATAAATATAAGAGCAGTTTGTAGTCTTTACGAAATAATTACTCAAGTCACCACAAACAGTATATCTTAGTTATGTAAAATGCAAGCTTGTAATTCATTTTCCAACTTTTTCTATTTTTGAAAAACTAACAATCATGAAAACCAACATTATAAGAACACTCACATTTACATAAATGAACATTGACATTCTATAAAAAGTATAGTAGTTTATGCTAAGTGTTCAAAATGGCGATCATTTACTTCCATACAATTCTTTTCAAAAACGAGGATCTTACTCTTTCCAACATAGCTGGAGTTATTGTGGAAAATGCGTTACGTTTGATACACAAGTTGCTTGATATATAAAAAGAAAAAGAAATAAAAAGAAATCCATCGGTGTGAGATCTGGAGATCGAGGAGGCCACGAAATTGGTCCACCACGTCCTATCTACCTGTCGGTAAAATTTCTGATATACAGATGCTCCATCTTGTTGGAACCACAAGTTAACTATTGTGTTTGAATCAACTTCCTATACACAAACGAAGAATACAGCAATATTTCTTTGACATTCATAGGAGATACTATTTTGATAGTAGCCCACTTGATATAATCAAAAATATGTTTTGATTATGTTTTGCCCATTCTGAAAGAAGCCTATAATAACAATTCTTGAAAGTGAAACATGAATAAATATGAAATTTTTGGTAATTCCAGGTAGGTACCTACGGTATTAGCAAACATTTCATTTCATTGATTTGATTGATTTAATTTGTGTATGTAAAATACTTGTTTTTGACCATTATCATAAAATATCTACGATTTTCCATTAACTAATGCCCCAAGTTTACTACATCGTTTGAAAGTTTATTAATTGTACTAACAAATTGTGAAAAGACTTATAGGGTGATTTATTTAAAAATTTTGAGATATTGCTTGATTTGCGTTTTGTTTCACCCTGTATTAAAGAAGCCACCGATGAAAAAAGTAATTAATACTGAGCACAGCCAATGATGTGTGTATGACATTTGAACACAAAGACCTGTTGATTTATTTTAATTTACTGTTCTGCAGAGTGTTAAAGAGTTCTTTTTTGCTAATAATTGGCCATATCTTTGTAAAACACCCTTATAATATATTAAAGTGCTATATTTTTGTAACGCTCTCGGTGAGATCTTTTCGATTCTTAAACAAAATATAGTACGTTCCATTTAAAAAAATGTAAGTTTGTGCTGCTACGTGGTTTTGGAACACCCTGTAGAATCGAAAGTATTTTCAAAATGTGCCCTCAGTAACTGTATTAGCTCACACAAAACTATGAAGTCCTATCTCTCACCACAACAATGTAATCCTCCGATGTCAGAAGATTGCCCCACCCTGTATGATCTGTGATGACAGTAATGATTTGGTTATATATTTGTTAGAAGTTAAAATGTACAATGTACTTACACCAATGTGAAACAAGAATAACAAGATAAACATGGAAAGTGAAACCAAAAAAAATTATTGCACCCAAAAACAAAAACGAACATTAATACATTTGATGCAAGAAAAAAAAAATGAGCCTCTTTTATCTGGAAAATATTCAAGAGATAATGCACTTGCATGATTCCCTTGTTCTATTGAGGGTTCTAGAATAATGATTAGCTCTCTAGCTAATTTTTCAGTTAATCTGAACGTTTTAATGAACATTCTGTCAGATAAAAATGTAAAAGCGCTTCTACATATTCCTCGTCTCTCTCGAGGCTGCTGATACATTTCTTGATTATCTAAATTTTCAATAGCAATTAATAAAGCTGCTATTTTCTCTCTACAAAAATTTCTGAAACAGAACCTAACAAAAGTATTAAACAATGTTTTTAATGTTTTCACTTTTTACGTGTATAACGTTAACCTATAAATTTCGCAAGTAATGAAATTCTCGCATTCGACATAAATTGTCGACTGCCTTTGACCATTCTACAATTTGTCAGTCAAAAATTTGTGAAGGCGACATTTGAGAATAAGAATATTCAGATGTTATTCCAAAAAAAGAGGATTTCTCGCAGGCAAAATATGTCACGGTTTGAGAATAGGGTCCCAATTGTCATATTTTGAAAACATCTCTTAGCATACTCATGTCATTGATTATAATATAAAACATACGTGAAACAGCGGAATAATAATAATAATAATAATAATAATAATAATAATAATAATAATAA
>CAJUYI010009446.1:0-10005 GCA_910591695.1 Galerucella pusilla | reverse complement strand
AAAAAAAGAATGAATAATATACCACAAGGAACATACAGAAGATAATTTTGTTAAGTCATATAAGTCGGTTTCGGAATGATCTATACAGTGAGTGAAAAAGCTCAAACTGTAATAATTTATGCAGAAACGAAATCAATAATTCAAACAAGGAGGATATCCAGAAGGAAATTTATAAAAAATCCGTCGTCAGTGAATATGATTAAAAAATTGTATGTACAATTTATCGAAACTGGTTGAATTGCACACTTAAAAAAACCAAGAAATAATGATGGTCTTTTAAACAAGTTGATGTCAATTAATGAAGTGCCACATGATAACGATCATAAAATTTCAAATAGAAAAATTGCTGGAATTTTAGAGCTTAGCAAGAGTGACGTTCGAAGATGTCTAAACATTTTAAGATTAACTCCATACAAAATTCAGACTTAACAAAAATTGTACGAGTCAGATTATGAAAAACGAGTAATGTGAGACTTTACTTGACTTATTAAGAAACGAACCCAATTCATTATGAATGCTGATGAAGCAATGTTTCACATTAATGGCATGTGTAACAAACATGGTGTTCTCAAAAACCAATTTGTTTTAATGAATTTGTTGTTATGCGACAAACGATCACAGCATGAGTTGATTTTATGCATCAAAATACGTTCATATGAAACTACTAATTAAAAATGTACTACTACTTGAAACCTCGAATATCTTCGTTGTTAATGAAACAAAAGATAGAAAACTATACATTTTTGGAAAGAAGAATGATTGCTCTTTCGAATAAGATCAAAAATTATAGGGTATTCCATTTAAAAAAATACATATTTTCCCCTTTGCATTTGACTAACTTTAGTAAAACACCCTGTGTTGATGAGATGAAATGCCAGCCAAGCCTAAAAAAATCTCTTTGATAAACTAGTGAAAACCCCATCTCTTTGGAGCAATTAATAAGATGGGCATTTATGTTTAAAATCAGTCACTCTTATTTGGGACACCCTGTATTCAAAAGTTACACTTCACCAGATTCTGAATTAAATTTTACACCCAGAGAAAATGTACTAATATCTGTGACAACGAAGTTATAAAAAAGAAGCGAAAGTGGACTTTTCTTCATAGATATCGAAGTTTTGTTGTGTTTTTCAATTATTATCATCCATCACTTGAATGACAGCAACGAATTGCACAAGTTTTTGGCTCCATAACTAATAAATGTAATTTTGTAAGCAAATTTTATCGTTCAAAACACAAAAAAATATGTAAATAATCAAAAAGCTTGCAACAAAGAAATTTCTTTGGTAAACAATAAAATCACATGTCATTGACAGATAACGGGCTTGAAATGGTGACTGTCAGACATGCGCACTCAGAAAATGAATTGTAAAATAGCATAAGCTTCGTTTCTTCTTGGGATGGTGTACTCTGTGGTAGAAACAAAAATGACATTTCTCTAATAAAATAAAATTAAGTCAAACTTTTATCAATGCTAGTGACCGCTATAATACTTTTCTTGTTCTCGTCTCCTATGTATTGCAATGAAACACCACCAGGTTCTCTAACTGACTTGAACCTTTGTAAAGTTTCCCATTTGGGAATAGAGTACAGAGGCTACGTAGGAAAAACCGATTCGAAGGTTCGTTGTCAATCTTGGACATCTTCCCAACCACATGAAATTAAAGAAAATATATTGGATAAGAAATTTCCAGATGGATCTAGAAAGTTGGCGAAAAATTTTTGCAGGAATCCCACCAGCGATCCTATTGGACCATGGTGCTATACGGTAAATCTAGATTTACAGTTTGAAGCTTGTGGTTTGCCGTTATGCAGTTATTCACAGGTAAATACAAATTAAAAGTAAATAAAAAGCGAGTTCTGGAAGTAGTTGTTCCACTCGCTTGTTGGCATCTTCTGAGTACCGGAACCTTTGACCACGTAGCTCATCTTAATTTTCAAAAAGTAAAAAAGTCTAAGTCTCAGCATATGATGATTCACATGACACCGTAGGTCCTGCCTGCTATAATTATTTGTTTGGAAACATTTTTTGAAGCATGTAGGTATAGCTTTTGAATGAACCAATCTTGGTATAATGTGCCCGAAGTCTAAAGCTCTTCTTGCAGTCCAGATATTTGGTGTGATGTTTGGCAAAACTTATTGCGATGCCAATTATAGGATTTGGTCCCATAAAGATACGAACGGCACCCTCCATTGCAAGAGAGTCTACATTTTCATTGCGATCCATACCAGAGAGGCCAGGGATCCAGACTAGCGATATTCTATTGAGATCTCTTATTGAGGCGAGTCTTTTTTGGCAGTCTAATACCATCGGTAGGTAGTAAAGACGCTTGGCTGCCCGAGAAAATTTTTATTGTTCTATCTGTGTGATTGGTTAATTTGACTAACTCATAACTTTAAGGTACAGTCTGACCCTTGGGTTTAAATTAACTAAACATGCCAAATGCAACACTTGAAAGACAACATATCATACCATTTTAGAACCAGGAAACATTTCCAAGTCTGCGTGATTTTTAGTGCAAACTCACCGGTCCCGGAATGGAATACGGAGGCGAACACAACAAAGGTACATCAGAAAGAAGATGCTTGAAATGGGACAAAAATAGAAAACGAATAAAGGAACACTCCAACTACACAGCAATGCCAAAATTTGATAAGAAACTTTTCCCAGAGGAAAACCTTTATGATGCTAAGAAATATTGTCGCAATCCTAACGGCGATATAGGAGGACCATGGTGTTTGGTGGAAAATGAAGATACTAACGAAATAGAGAAAGAATATTGTGATATTCCTTTTTGTGACGACCCGATATGTTTGGTATTCTCGAAAAATTCCAATACTTACATGCATTATACTGATTTTAATAATACTATAGCGAATTTATCATTCGGTGTCAAGTTGTGGGATTCCGATTCCTTTTTAGAAGCTACTGCTAGGCTAGTTTTAACACTTCTACCGCTACCTCTTACTGGAGAGGAGATTGAAGATGTTGGTATTGGTTTGGAAATAGTTATCGGTAATAATTTTTCTACGTTACGTTTTGGAAATAAAGAAAAACCAGAATGGGAGCCAACGCATGGAATTTTAAAATCCACAGAATTTACTTGGTTTTCTCTGAGTTGGCATCGAGGTTTTATAAATTTTGGATTAGAAGGTCAAATTAAACCCATATTTTTAGCGGAATTTAAAACAAAGGATAACTACTTAGGTTCTAAGATGAATAAATTTAATTTTTATTCTGTACAAGGAACAAATGTTCTTTGGTCCTTTCCATTTTGTAAGGACGATTTTGATTGCGATTCCCATGTAACAACAGGTAAGAAGCAACTCAGATACTGTCTTTATCCAATCCACTTTAAGGATCTGAATTTCAGCAGTTTTGGCCGCTTAGAGAAAAAGGATCAGGATACGATCTATACGTATACGTACGAGCTCATCATTCGGCTTGTATCAAATTCGTCCTCAGTCCTACGATAGATTTTCCTAACGTCATACTGACATTGTCGGGTGTCAATAATTATACCAGAATCACCATAAATCAATATTTGGGTAAGTAGGTATTTAAAAATAGTATATTCGGTATCTTATAGCAAAATATGGCAACATCGCTTACAAATTTACGACAATATTATCCTTATTCTAGTGAATAAATTGATAGGAGTTCATATAATACCTTTTTTGGTGTGCGTCATCGATTGTTAATGTCCTAACACGTTACGTTGGAAGAAATGGAAAAAAGGCAGGTCTGTGATTAATCCTAATTAAAATATCACAATAATGAACCGTTTAAATGTATTACAAACGTTAACACTAATCTTTGACTTAAAAAATTTGATTAGTTGATGTTTAGAATACGCGCAAGCGCGACATACCTATTAGTCGGGAGAAATTACAACTTTCAAAATAGGATGCAGACATATAGTTTGGCAAGTTTATCTGAAGTTACGGGGCATCGGTAAGAGACGAGGAATCATGACGCATATCTGTCATAAACGTACAAATGGTGTACGGTACCTATTTTACCGAGTAAAATTGAAAATACAAAGGTCACTGACAATACCAACGCCACTGGATAAATCAATATCAGTCAATTGAAGAAGTGAGAGGGAAGAACACACGCACGCGCTTGCCAATAAGAAGTCAGCATTCGATATAAATCACCAATTATGTAATTCGGAGGGTGTGGTATTTATGGTTTTCGTACAACGCTGCCAGAGCTTGCAGAAGCCCATAACAAATTTGGAAAAGTGCTCATCTTTTAATATTCATAAATTGAAAAAATAATGTTAAGGCTGCCACACCGCCCTCAAATTTCATAACATGAAACTGTGACTTCTAATGTATATACATAGATGGCAATATGCATCTAGACGGCAAGAAAATATTTTACAATACGCCGTTGCCAATTGTTTGCGGAATTGAGTAAAAAACAAAACTTTTACAATAAGTAGGTAGGTAGGTAGTTACCCTGTCTAAATATAGCCCTACACAATGTCCTTCAACTTGAAAGAAGTGATATTTTCTTCAATAATCTCGTAATCGGTTTATAAAATTCTATTATTAGTCAACAATGTATTGTCCCAGAAATTATATATAGGGATATTCCAAAAGGATTAAAAGCGAGAGGTCCGAAATAATTTGGAGGAGATATAATTTTGTAGTTCAAAATCGTTGAACTGTAGCTCTGTGTATATGATATATTTAGTAATATTATTTAAATAAACTACAACCATTAGTACCAGTATAAAATCCTAAGTGTTTGATTTATATTCAAACTTGGGAATGGATACATAGGTGGAAGAAATTAATTTTCTTTAAAAAAATTTCACCTTTCCCTACATTTCTTTTCCATTATCACATTTGAAAGTTGTAGGTATCTATTCTGAAACTACACCTACAACAGTAATTTTTCTTTTTTCTCTTATTTTTTTTGGGAATCAAACCACAGCAATGTTTTTATATTTTTTTATTTCGATGTTTCGGTAGCGTTCCAGCTACCGTTGTCAAGATAAATTGGTAATTAAATAACTTTTGGTCCCTATCTGACACAACGAAAAAATTCGTCGAAATAAAAAAAATATAAACACATTATTGTGGTTTGATTCCCAAAAAAAATAAGAGAAAAAAGAATAAGTAATACCAGAAGGAACGTACAGAAGATATTTAGTAAGATATTCCAATGAAAACGGTTCTGAACAATTCAATTCCATGAATCTTCTAAACATAATTTAATGTACCGGTTGCATTTTTATCAGTGTAGATATACGTAAATGGAACAGATAATTTTTAAAGGCAACCCTTATTTCTTTAGAACTCAATTAGGTGGTAGTCCACTTTTAGCAGATGAATCTAAAAATAAAATGTAGATTTTCGGCAAATTACTGATAATATTTTGAGTTTGGCAACGTTGCTTTAAATAATTTGCTGTCAATTTAAGCTAATTCCCAATTCATTTGCAGTAATTTGATACGGACACCGCATTGGTTAAAAGTTTTATTTTGAAAATTACGTAAAGCCATTTTGAACTTATGATTAATTATTGACTCTTGAGATTTATGGAAAACATATTGTAAAAGTATAATGTTGTATACTCAAAGAATAAATATAACAAATTCAATATATTATAGTCTCATGTGACATTACCTTTAGAGATGACATCTGGTAAAATACTCGATGAACTACAATTGAAATATGGAGTGAGTAGGAAATTCAAAAAATGAATGATTTCGTTTCAGACCGTGTGAACAAAATAACAGACGAATATTACTTTTTATTAAACGAATGTCCACATAGGTTTTCGAAGTGCTCACAGTAAAATAATTAGGGTTAATGTGTTTCAATCCAATGTTACTACTAAATTTGTATATGCAGGTTATAATCTGTGTGTCTAAGTTATTCTCCTACATAACTAGTTTACATTATATGATTCTTCCATCATTAATAAGGTGTGAATTAAGAAATTGATATTCAAAAGTTCCGCCATTGCCAAATTGTGCAACCTTAATAGAAAAAAAGGTAGAACGTGTCGCGGGACACACGGTAGGAACTTTAGTTCCTTTTAAGCAAAAGTTATGTAATACATCTGACGTTATAGATAAACAATTTACATATTCTTTGGTGGTTGAGTAGTAAGCACACCAGACTCTCACGCGGTAAACCCGGGTTCGATTCCCCGCGAGGAATTTTTTTTTATTGTTAATTTTATTTTTAAATAATCATTCTGCTTGATATTAATGACGACAACAGGTAGACGTTTGAAATATTTAGCAGAATATTCATTATTATAGATAATGGTACGGTACTCTCCATGAGGGAGTCCGACTGGCAACATCTACTTATAACAGCATCGTATATTTAAAAAAGGAAACCGTATCACTATACAAATTGGATATTCGTTTACCACAAAATTAGTGGAAACATAAAATTGAATTGTTAAATTTTTAATTTGAATTTATATTACAGTTTATAGAAATTTTAATTTTCTAGATTTTTTCCTAAGTGGGTCGTAGAAAAAATATGCTGCTCGACTCGTGTGGATTGTCCGTATCGCACTTGAACGATTGAGCACTCCGCCTATGGCGTCGTGCTCCATCTTCGTCCTCGTGCGATATGGCCATCATATCCACACTAGTTGCACAAACTACAATTTCTTTCAAAATATGCCCTTTTACATTTAAAAACTACCTGCCAAATGTCAAATCAATTTATCCATCCATTTTAAAGTTATCGAATTAAAACATTCAAGCTTTCAAAATTTCAACACCCTGTATTTCGAAAAGTAAATGTGCTAGACCCCTTAATCGCGCAAAACAAATTATGGAAATAATAGTAAAAATTTATCCGAACAAATTCAAGTAGATCACTAGCACTGCGAATACCAGCATTGTATAGAATTTCAATATAGCATCGGTGGTTCAGTGGTTAGAATGCTTGCATTGTACGCGGGCGGCCCGGGTTCAAATCCGGGTAGGAGCATATTTATTATTATGAATCGCTGCTTCGTAAACGAGAGAGAGAGAGACTAAGGAGGCACAAGCACGCAAAAGCAAGGCACATAACGAAGAAATGTAACATAACGTTTCGTAACGTAACGCGTAACGGTCAGATCTTTTGCGTCGCGACCCCTGGTCGCTCAAACATAACCTGGCATAAAGAACTAAAGTTCCAAAATCCAAGGAAACAAGCACATTAAAGAATTAACGTTTAATCATATTGTTAATAATAAAAAGTCCCTTCTCTAATTATTATCACTATATACTTAGCCCTTTAGCTTTTTCATAGTTAAACGTGGCAATATCGAATGTTTTCGACTGCATTCCTTTCACGGCTTCAGATATACTTGCCAAAGTATACCTTTGGTATTGGCATTGTGTCTTACGTCTTTTTCTAATGTCCCACTGACAGTTCCCCAAGGTCTGTACTTTGTTGTTTACGGTCAGTTATTATTTATGGAAAGTGAATTTTAATCTTATTGTTATATTTATTTAAATAATATAAAAATTAGCCTGGATACACGGAAAAACATCAGCATTTTGATAGTGCTCAAGTATTTTCAGTTAGAAAAAGTAGCTGGTAATTATTAATTTCATAGCCTTTTCGAATTCGGCTGAATACGATTCTGATGATTTTATTTAACAAATTTAAGGTTAGCTATATGTCAAAATAGCAAATAAAATAAACGACAAACCCAAAACCCGGATATACGTTACAAACAATGACGTACACCAAAAAGGCTATTGAATATACTAAAGTTATCGAGTTTCAAGTTCCAAATTGCACGCAAAAATCCCAAACTACTTTACAATGTTGCCGATCATGAACTAACTGACTATCTTCTATGTTTCTAAAAGGTGGACCAGAAAAAGATCTGAATCGTCTTCAAATTGAGAATCTATTGAATTACTGGGCGTGGAAAGAATTTTCTATAAGTTTTTTTGCAAATATCATGACCGTGTACGTTAAAAAACCACTTGGGTTGCAAGTTTTAACAGAAGTTAAGGACGAAATATTCAGAAATCTCAGATGGTTCAGTGTGAGTTCAGAAAATACAATAGCTCATTGGAGTTTCTATTGCTTGCCACCACCAACAGCCAATCCTACTAAAGCGTTTTTACCAGAGTGTGCTTTTAATTCTCAAGAATCGAATTACCAAGGATCTCAAGATATTACGAGTGAAGGTATATTTTCATTCAAAGTTAAAATTGTAATTTACGTTACAAGACCTGAAAGTAGTGTTTTTTAGGTCGAGACAAGCAGATTCCAGGGCGAGCCGTAGTCGAGTCCTGGAAACTTGGTGAGACCTGAAAAACACTTATTTTCGGGTGCGTGACGTACAACATTTTTTTAAGACGGACACTTAGATATACATTCAATTCTTTATTTTACTTTTCATAACAAAGTGATTAACAAAACTAAAACTAGATAAAATAATAAGTTTGACATAAACGACAAATTATAAATCAACGAACTGTCATCACTCGACAATATATCGATACGTTGTTACCATAGTAACGAAATCAAGGTAGATTGTATTATAAAAGAGCGATTGGAAAAATGAAAACGTCAGGGACCGGCAAAAGCTTTTCCCGGTCCCTAGCGTCCATTTTCCGGTCTAGATCGGCAAATAGTATATTGTTTTATTAGGAGTAAAAGTATAACTTTTTGTGGCGAGTCTGAATGTTTGATGGCCGAACGTTAGTGAGGCCGACAATTTCAGACGAGCCACAAAAAGTGCTTTTGCTCCGAATGAAACATGCTATTTTTTCCGCAAACGGCATCCAGACTATAGAACTAATTAATATTTAAATAAAAATTAAAACGATTGCAACGAAGTTGATAAACTCAGAGAATAATAATTATAAAACTGCGCACTACATTTCCGTGGTTACTGGTTTTGTGATTGCCAAGTCAAAAACAAATTTGACAGTTCAATAATATTTTATAATGTCAGAAATATTGTAAGTGATTTAAAGCAACAATTGGACTGTGCATTTTTGGTAAGTACTTGAGCATCAAAATTTCGTTTGTTGTAGTAAAGTGTACTGAAATTTTCTTTTAGATTATATTATGTCGGATTCAGAACCCAACTGTACACCGCCCGACGTTGTTGACATTGCTAAGGCAGCTACGAATGATTTAATTCCAACTAAGTCAAGTAGAGTTTATAATCATGCTTACGAAAGATTTCTCACATGGTGCAATGATAAAAACATTTCAAACTATTCGGAAAATGTGCTACTAGCTTATTTTTTTGAAATGACACTTAAATTAAAAATGAAGAGTTCAACAATGTGGTCTCAGTATTCCATGATAAAACCATTACTGAATATTAAACATGGATTAGATATTAGCAAATATATGAAACTACGTGCTTATCTGAAGAAGCAGAATGAAGGGTATACTCCCAAAAAGTCAAAGGTATTCACAAAAGACAAGTTTAAAGATTTTCTAAATAATGCACCTAATGAGCAATATCTAGGAATTAAGGTTAGTTATAATATTCCAACCTGCATAAATACAATCAAGTTTTTAAATACATACTTCTTTTAGGTTGTTCTAATAATGGGCGTATCTGGAGCATGTAGATGCGATGAAATGGTGAACATGACAATAGACGATATAAAAGATTTAGGATTTGTTATTCATATAGAGATTCCTGATAGTAAATCTAAAAAGCCACGATCGTTCACAATTATTGGAGAAAAATATATAAAGCTTTACAGAAAATATATTTCTTTACGTCCACAAGCTATGGAAAGCCGACGCTTTTTTTGAAATTTCAAAAGGGAAAATGTTATCGCATGGTCATGGGAATTCATACAATTAGTAACGTACCCAAAACAGTAGCAACTTATTTAAAACTACCGAATTCAAAAGATTACACCGGCCATGCGTTAAGAAGAACTTCAGCTACTTTGCTTGTGGATGGAGGAGCTGATATTACTTGTTTGAAACGGCATGGAGGTTGGAGGTCGAGCACTGTCGCTGAAGGATACATTAAAGACT
>CAJUYI010009445.1:0-10007 GCA_910591695.1 Galerucella pusilla | reverse complement strand
TTTTTCAATTTTTTGTTCTAGAGAATTTTGTGTAAAAAGGCATGAGTCTTTGGATGATGAAGTTAAATATGCATTTGCAAAATTACAAACTACTTGAGAGGGTATAGGTCCACCAATGACATAACCTAATTCAGTGTCTATTAATGTCAAGAAGTTATGTTGTAGTCTAATGATTTCACCACACACAAGTGAGTAGTAGACATCTGCCCCAAGTAACAGATCAATATCAGAAGGTATATTGAAGTTTGGGTCTGCCAAACAGACATTTAGCGGTATTTCTATTTTTTGTTTTACTAAACGGAGATGTGGCAATTTTCTAGTTATTTGTTTCAGTACAGAGCAGGTAATGTCTAAATTAAATGATTGATTTATATGAGAGAAGATTTTCAACGAAACAGTTTTATTTGAAATTGTACTGGTGCCATTTACACCTGAAATAGACACATTTTGAGGGAATGTGGGGTGATCCAATTGTTTCACAAGGTTTTCAGAAATGAGAGAAATAGTGCTACCTGAATCTAAGATAGCTTTTACTAGTAGTGGTTGATTGTCTGAAGTATATACCATGACCATTGCGGTTGCCAGGAGAATTTCTCCACTAGGAGTTAGTGTAGACAGCGTTGTTTGTTCGTTTGATTGTCACAAAGTATTATCTGAAGACTCTCTCCTTACACTATTACTATGATGATTAGTATTTACTGAATTATTTTGGGGGTAGTTGTGCACTGAATTACTAGAAGAGTTTCTATTCATTTGAGAGAGATGATCATTATTTCTATTATTTATGATAGAGCTATAACTTCGATTAGGTTGTTGTGTACCCTGGGGAGATTGTTGGTTATAAGCTGGAGAATAGGAGTTATTTCTATTATTGTCACTTACCCGTCTTCTTTGTACAGATGAAGATACATTTGCACTATTGCTATGCTGCCTATTCCTATTAAAGTTGTAATGATTTACATGCATATTATTGTTATTATAACTGCGATCCTGGCTTAATGAAGTACATATCAAAGTATTATGTTTCTGGTGGCATAAATTGCAACTATGTGATTTGCAATTGTTAACAAGATGAGAGTGGCTAAAACAATTTAAGCAAAGTTTATTACTTTTTACAAAACTATATTTTTCTTCATGAGGTAACTGTTTGAATTTAAAACAAGAGTAAATCGAATGATTTTCTAAATTACAAAACACACATTTTTTGTTAGGTAACTGATCATTGATGCCATGATTAACAGGTGTAGACTGTACATGATGTACCAACTTGTGAGACTTTATGTTGTGGGTTTTAACATTGTTAGAATTATTCAACTCAGGTAAATACATGCTTTCTAAAGCTAAACAACGGGATTCTAAAAAGGTTATAAATTCATTAAATGTGGGAAAATTCAGAGAATATGCTCTTGAACATTTATCTAATTCGTATGCTTTTCTTGTGCTCAAATCAAGCTTTTGAAGCAAAATAAAAATAAGCATAAGATCCCAATGTTCAATAGGTACCGATAGATTTCTCAACGCTTCAGTGTTTTGCTTAATTTTAGTTAAAAAATCTCTCAGTGAACTATGGGTAATTTTTGTTAGAGAGGGAATTTCTAAAATTTTACTAATATGTGCAAAAATAGTTAACACATTTTGATCATATCTTTTTGTTAGAGTGTCAATTGCTATTTGTAAATTGTCATCAATTAATTGCAAGTTTTCTATCAACTTAGATGGCTCATTAACCAGGTAACTTTTTAAATAAATTAATTTTTGTACGTTAGTTAGATCATCATTGTTTAAAATTAGCGTTTTATAAATTTGGTAGAAAGAATTCCATTCAGTTAACTGACCTGTAAACAATGGAACTTCAATGTTGGGTAGCCTGACCTTCGGGCTAATACTAGGAACATTTTGCACAATAATTTGTTGTTCTTGTAGGGGATTGTTTATTTGAGGGGTTAACTCTTTAATTTTTCTGCGTAATTTAGACAAAACTGAATAATATAGAGTTTCAAATTCATCTCGGTCAACTTCTTCATCTTGATCAATTCTTTCCATCTGTGTTTGAATTACATTATAATCAGAATAGGCTTTTAATAAGTTTTCTTCCCTTGTGAGAAGTTCATACGACTCTGTTACTGACTGGGCATATCTTTTTAACCAATTGTCAATGCGTGTTAAAATAGATTTTTGTGCACTGCGTTTATGATTCAGTAACTCAATTTCTGCCATTTTATACTGATAGACTATTTTACTTACTATTACAATCACATACAACTTATGAAATAAAGGCTGGCGAGTTAAAATATCAAAAAATATTATGCTAATGAAAATCAATTATAAATATAAACAGAAATGTGTCAAGTGTCAACCAAACCATACCAAACCTTGTGGCTTTGTCGCTAGAGGCTGTGCAGAGATGGTGTACTCTGTGGTGCAGACAGTGACTTGACAGCGGAAGTACTTATCTACCGGTGCTAACTTCACTTGGGCAATGCGGCGGGAATCGTACACAAATTGGCGGGAACTTGAACTGAAGAGTAGCTGTAAACCCACTATTTTTACCGTAACCAAACAGATTTTCCACTCTCACTGCACTTTATACTCAGATTTAACTTTATTCACCTTTCAGAGAACCGATGCACTTGCTATTGATTGTTTTTTCGAACGTAGCCTAACTTATATACCACGCTGAGTGACTAACTACTTTTTTGATGCACTTTTCGGAGAGATTCACAAACTTAACACTTCGGATTAGAATATCCAAGCTCGACGGACCAAATTTTATGGTTATTCCATAATTAAAAGGGGCTCGACGTAATCCAAACTAATGAACTACAAGCAGCAATTTTCTATAGGCACTGGTTAGGGTATTTAAAACACTGAGTACTACACTATATTTTAATCATGAATTTGTTGCACATACATACTTTTACATCTCAGTACATCAGCATTGCACATGCTTTACAATTTATTGCAGCCGAGGTGAGTCGACCTCCTTGTATGGCTGCCACACAACCACTGATTGACTGGTGACTCCTGTCACTGGACTGTCAACGGTCGTTACAATCATAGATCACATAAATTACAATCATGAGGTTTTGTTCTGTCATGTGCAGGTTTACAAACTGCGACAAAGTGCCAACTGGCATAAAAATGAGAAGGCAATCTGAACACTATGATCAAGTGTAGTCGGTGGTGGAGGAGATGTGGGTTTGAAAGGATTATTTACATATGTATTGATTGGTCCATAAAGAGCTTCAAGGGCCATTTTATCATCCTCATCTAATTTAGGAGCAATGTTGAATTGATACCATGGATACATTATTGCTGACTCAATATCACTGTGAGCAATTCCTAGGATATGTCCAATTTCATGAATTAATACCATAAGTAGACTAGTCTGATCTTCTGAAGTTGACCCATCCAAACTTAAATCCCACTTCTCATCACCATCAATATGAAGCTCTACACAACTGTTGCCTTTTGGGAAATAAGCATGTGCCAACACCTTTCCGGGACCATCAAATGTACTGGAGCACTCATCTCTACCTTGGCAATCTGCTCGAAAATAGTGCTTTCCCCGTACAACTGTAATAGTTATATCGGGAGCATAAGGTCGTGTTTTGTGTATTAATTCAAATTTAAACTTTGAACTGTTACTCCACACTTCAAAAGCCTTTTTGGTTACTTCAAGATATTCTGGATTTGCCAGAGTTGCCTGAGGGAAATACCATTTCAAATCAAATTTTGACCATTTTGATTTAACTCTAAAAGAATGATCATCGTCGGAAGCTGCTTCACTTACATTACATCTTGGCCTATTTAGAAGTTGAATTGTATTTTCATCTAATTCTCCCGTTGCAGGGATATTATATCTTTCTTGAAAACTCAACAAATAATCCCCAAGTTTAGTCAAATCATTTTCATTTGTGTACCCGAAACGTTGTAAATACTTCATAGCGTACTGTTGGTCGATAACACATAGCGCTGGGCAGAGCGCTGCCGCTAATATAATTATTAACATGATCTTCACCCTTCTGTTATCTTTAAAAAACTAATCCCCAAACACATTATCAACAACATATATATGTTTTTTTTAAAAAAACCTCCCAAAGACTCAACACGTTGCGTTTGACGTGCCACGCATATTTCAGTTCAAATATAGCAAGTTAAGCCTCCTCGGCATTCGTTATTTCGTAATATTTCAACATAAGTTATAAAATAAACCGTGGCGCGCCGCCTTATCATCCAAACGGATCTTTCTCGACTACGTCACATTTTACAGTAAGAAGCGTACGGTGCGCGCGCTGTTCACATTGCAGCACCAATACCTTTCTTCGCTAATAATATGCATGAGAGCTTATGGCAGCATGTGTTGAATGCCTTGCTATAGACGCAAAGGTTGTGGGATCGAATCTCACTGAAGTTTTTTTCAGATTTTTAAATATACAACAGGACTAAAAATGGCGGCCTAAACAACGCGCGCGCCGCCACTCTCAGCGCGACCAAGCGGAGATTTTTGAAGTAGTGAATTAGAAACGGCTTAGCTCTATCTACTATCAACTGTATCGATTGCCATTTGTCAAGACGGTTCTCAGGAACATGGGTGATGTCAATCTCTGGCAGCATTGTCAAGGTGCGTCCAATTAAAAAGTGGGCTGGCGTCAAGGCTGTGTTATCATCAGGATCGCTGGACATAGCGCAAAGCGGTCGAGAGTTCAAAATACCTTCTACCTGATGCAACAATGTACAGAATTCTTCAAATGTCATAGATTTACAACCCATTACCCTTTTTAAGTGAAACTTCACGCTCTGTATTCCTGCCTCCCATAAACCCCCAAATGTAGGAGAGTTTGCAGGAATAAAATGCCATTTAATTTTTTCTGTCAAGAGACCTTGAGCTATATCTTTAGAGTGACTCTCTAAAAATTCGTAAACAGCATTTAATTCTTTGTTTGCACCTATATAATTCGAGCCGTTATCAGAATAAATGTTGCAAGGTTTGCCTCTCCTACTAATAAATCTTTTAATACTTGCCAGAAAAGCATTGGTTGTAAGATCCGACACCAATTCAATGTGGACAGCCTTAGTACTCATGCAAACAAAAAGGCAAATATAGGCTTTCGTTAGCTTAGCACCTCTAGTTTTTCGATCCTTAATAAGAAATGGACCTCCATAATCTGTACCTACGTTTTGAAATACAGAAAATCCATTTACTCGACAATGAGGTAAATCACCCATTAAATAATTCAAGATCTTTGGCTTGGCTTTAAAACAACTTACACATCTATTAATAACATATTTACAACAACTTCGTGCTGAAATAGGCCAGTATTTTTGCCTTATGAAAAAAATCAATTGTTGAGTGCCACAATGAAGCAAACGTTCATGTTCATTAATTAGAATCCTTTTTGTTAAATTGTGATTGTTTGGCAAAATAATTTGATGTTTACAGTTAAAAGGAATGTTACTATTTCTTAAGCGACCACCAACTTTCATTAAATCTTCATGAATGAAGGGGTTTGAAGAAAGAATTCGACTTTTGTTTGGTATGTCTTTATTATTAATTAGATTCTCATATTCGTTAGGAAAACATTCTTTTTGAACTGATTTTATTGCTAATGATAGAGCTGCTTCAATTTCATCAGGTTTAAGTCCACCATCCTTTCTTTCCAATAAACTAACCTTGCAATTGTTTTTAAATCTTAAAATATATCATAATATCCTTAAAAATTTATTAAAAGACGAAAAACGGTCTAACAAATAGTTAATTAAATTGAAACTATTTACAGTTATACAAGTAATAGTTATTGCTTCTGGTAAATTTTGACATGGTTCAAAATTTAGAATATTCCATTCACTGTCTTTGTGGAGAAGCCATTCTGGCCCAAACCACCATAAATTACTACTTTTCAAATTGTCTACCGAAACCCCTCTTGATAATAAATCCGCGGGATTATGTTCTGATCGAACATGATTCCAATAACTAATACTTGTCAAAATTTGTATTTCTTGGACTCGATTGGCTACAAATTGCTTCCATTTACTTGGTTCCTCTTTTATCCAACATAAACAAATTGTGGAATCTGTCCAACAGTGAATACTATTTATTGGTATTTCTAAATGATCAGTAGCCTTTTTTAATAAATTTGATAGTAAGACTGCCGCACAAAGTTCTAGTCGTGGAAGACTCAGAAGTTTTAACGGTGCAACCCGTGATTTTGCGCATAGTAAATTAGATAATAATAACAATAATTACAATAACAGAAACTACAATACTAATACTAATAATAGAAACAATAATGATTAATACAGACAAAATAATTACAATGACAGGAACAATAGATAATATAGAGGACCGGAGAGAAGAAATGTTGGGGGAAGAATGCAAAATAATTAGTAATATGTTCAAGAGAAAAAATAAGGCAATTATCGATTATGGAATAGAAATACAATTTAATAAAGATAAAAAAAAGTACTGAAGACGAAAGAACAGAAGAAACAGGTAATATGAAATTAAAGAATTGTGGAGCTAAAAAGTATATGGTTATCGTGTGAAGAGTCATGAAGATAAGAAGTATGGTTATGGAAATGGAAATAATGGTAGTAGGGAAAATGAGATAATAATGAATTATATAAATGGAGTGGAAATTAACTTTGATGATGGTTATCGGGATGATATTATGATGTTATTGGTAAAGTATGAAGGTTTAGTCAAGAAGAAGCAAGAGTCGCAGAAGAGTACGTTTAGAAAATGAAAATAAACAAAAATATTGTAAATTTAAAGGTTAAAACTTATTCTATTCCTCATAAACTTATGCCTCAAATTAATAAAGCTACTGACAAATTATTATTCAACAACATAGAATACAGTAATACATTTCTTATTAATCCTCTAGTAATTGTTCGAAAAAGGAATCTTCAATATTAATCAATTTCATAGATTTTGTACATAAAACCAAAAGGACATGACTGACAAATTTATTAAAATTTCATTAATACTTGATAAAAAATTTTATTGGAATGAAATGCTAGGTATAATAGAGAATAAATTATAGAGGAAGAATTAAAATTTGGTTATCTCATTTCTTTTATAAATAAAATAAATCTAGAAAACAAATTTTGGGAATGTTGTTATGGTATGAACATACCCAAAATAAATCATTTAAAAATAATCAGAAGGCAATATGACCAACTCTGTTATTTGGTTACTTAGTTAAATGAATTCATCACAATAAAATAAATAATAGAAATAAACTAATAAATAAGTCAAATTAAAACATGCAAAACTGATAATATTAATAAAAATAAATAACATTCTTTATAATAAGTTTTGGCAAACACTATATTCTAAATTATTTATCAATTTTAATAAACCCTGTATAATCGAAGAATTTAAGCTATAAATTGACAGATAAAAACAGGAGTACCAACTTCAAGCAAATCGTGTAAAATACCAACCTAAATTTTAAGGTTATAAAAGATATAAATACAAATTTTTGACCACTGCAATGATAAAAACAATAACATAAAAATGAAACAAACACCATATAGAAACTAAAACATAATTTCATTTGAATAAACTTTCAATATTTTTAAAGATTGGAAATATCAATTTAGTAACAAACTTTTAAAATGAATTTCATTGCTTGAAATAAAACAAAAGAAAGTTTGTTTAGGAAACAAATGAAAAAATCAACGGCTTGTATAAATTTCTCCGCGGGAGAAAGACGTAGAAAAAATTGAGTTGAAATTAAAAGTAAAAATCTTAATAAAACTATATAAAATATTCAAAAGATTAATAATATATTATTTATATAAACATAATAATTATAAGGAGTCAGTGATACCTACAATTAATAAAAGTGAAATAAGTAAGAATACTTACAAAGTGCCGGTAAGCGTACATCTACCTCTGAATTTATAATTTTAATCAAGACGAACTGATATATCTGGCATAGTTTTGTCGATATAACTAAGGAATTTTCCACAACGAACAGACTGTATAAAATCCACAGTTTTTGAAGAAAGAAATACCGGATTTGATCCTCAGCTGACAGTCTGTATATTCTGCAGGCCTTTCCCACATTTTCCAACCCATTGAAACCTTCGAATTTGAAGAGAGAATAAAGGTTTAAACTAACAAACATTCAGGTACCTACCTACTGTTCATATTAATTTAAAGTTTTTTTTTTTATGTAGTATAAATTGTTTGATTATTAGAATTAAATTGTTTGCTTAGATATAATCAGATAAAAATACTTACAGAACATTTGATAAAATCAATTCGTTAGATTAACGTTTCTATTAAGTTTCATCTTCTTTTTTTTTATTAGACAAATAGTCTATAATTAAGGTCATATATCCACGTTACTGAATTTAGTTCTGTGAGTTTAGTTAAATAGTGTGCCTGGATGAATGAATGAAAATTTAGATAATTAAGAATTGGAGTAACTGTATAATTGTATAATTTGAATATTTTATTATATAAAAACCTAATAATAATAATAGTTCAATAAAAGATAAAACGCTTATCCAATAGTACAGGTGGCTGTTTTGTTTTAATGTCTATGGTTCAATTGCAGTAATATACTTCAGTGCCAACTTTCAACACGAAGGCCAAAGAACAGAGTCGGTCTTCATAAATTTTAATTTGACCTCACAATAAAATATTCCCTGGGAGTATGAAAAAAATATACAAATAATAATATAATAAAATAAAAATTAAGAGTCTCATAAAACAGCTGAGATAATTATTAATGGCGCCCAACTAAAATATAAATAAAATTTTAAATAATAATAAATATAAAAAAAAGGTAAGTATTAAACACTACAATAAACAAAATTTACACATATCAAATTTAATAAAAAAAAAAAGCATACTTACAAAAACCATAACAATAGTTACCAGATGACGTCAAACATCTTATATAAATACAACAACCATAAGCCTTTGTAGATGCGTCACTAAAACCATGCGCTCAATACTAACATAATCTGAAATACTTGCGTGACGTGGGATTTTTAAAATCATTTAAATAATTTAAACTGCTATAAAAATGTAACCAATTTTCATTAAAATCCGGTGGTAACTCTTGATCCCATTCAAACTTTCTTTTCCAGAGATCTTGCATAATTAATTTTGCATTTATCACAATTGGACCAAGTAGTCCTAAAGGATCGTAAATCTGACAAATTACAGAAAGAATACTACGCATGTTCCACTGACATGGTTGAATGGTAAAATCAATGTTAATCTTATATCTGATAAAATCATTCTGCGGATCCCAGTATATTCCTGTTTTATTTTGCTCACCTATTGGAAGTATGGCAACATCTAACTGATTATTAATTTCAAAGTCTTTCACAATATTTGAGTCATTGCAAAGCCATTTTCGTAATTCAAAACCTGAATTACTCCAAATTTTTGAGACATCCCTTTGTATTTTAGTAATTTCATCTTTAGAATCAGCTGAAGTTAATAAGTCATCCATATAGAAATCACGCCTAATTATTTTGGAGGCCAATGGATATTTATTTTTATAGTCTTCCGCAGCATGTAATAGACTTTTAACCGCAAGGTATGGCGCTGACGCAGTACCGTACGTCACAGTATTCAACTCATAACATTTTAATTCATCTTTTGGATCTATTCTCCAAATAATCTTTTGAAATTGACGCTCATCCTTGTCTACAAAAACTTGTAAACGAAATCTCATGAGAATTGAAAATATGTCTTGTTGAAGAGATGGACCAATATACTGCACATCATTTATAGAAAGACCTGAGCTTGACTTTGCGGAACCATCAAAAACTACGCGACATTTAGTTGTCAAGCTAGACTGTTTTACAACCGCATGATGTGGCAAAAAAAATCCATTATCATTGTTAAAATCTATCTCAGACATATGTCCTAAGTCAATATACTCTTTCATAAAATTAACATATAAATTCTTTAGCTCTACGTTTTTATTTAACCTTTTTTCTAACAAATCAAATCTATGCAACGCCATAGTTTT
>CAJUYI010009444.1:0-10009 GCA_910591695.1 Galerucella pusilla | reverse complement strand
AAAAAACATTATTGTGGTTTGATTCCCAAAAGAATAAGAGAAAAAAAAACAATTTTCATTGATTAAATCGACGTATGGATATTTTAAAGAAAAATAACTTAAAATCGCCAAAAAATATTACATTAAAAAATCATAAAATCAATAAGCCAGATATTGATAAAAAAGTTCTTATAACCGCAAATAAAACCTACAAAATTATCATTTTAATATTGAGAAATAAATGTAAATCATTGCCGTCGACAAGGTTAAAGTACCGACCGGAATCAAGAAACGCCGGGTACTATAAAAGTGGTCGTTATTGTCTGGTAACGCCTTAGTGTTGTTTTTTTCAAGAACATGAAGGGGTTAGTAATCTTTGCAACGCTCTGTGTAGCAGTGTTAGCGCGTGAAATTGCTGAAGATGAAAAGGTTGAAATTGACGGGACTGTTAAAACTACTCCAGTAGTACAAAATGAAAATGTTAAGGAAAATGTAAGACCCAAGCGGACCTTAGGATTGCGTGAGTGAAAAATAATTTTTTTTTTCGGGATTTATTTCTTTTAACTGTGTCTAAAAAGCTCTACATTATATCTACTAAGAATGTCTTTGGATTAGTCATTGAAGATTAATCGAAAACTTATTTTTACAATTTCATTCTGAATATATTAACATTAACAAAAAGTTATCTTGAAGTAAGTGGCTTCATAGAATGAAAAAAGACTACCATAAAAAATGGTTCACATGAGGAATATTTGTCAATCTCAGTTAAATTATTTTCTTTGATGTTTTATATTTTTTCCCAATTTCAGTATTGGGAGCTAAAGCCTTAGGAGCTGGCGTCTTAGGCGCCGGTGTCCTAGGAGCTGGTGCTTTAGGCGTCGGAGCCTTAGGTGTTGGCGCCTTAGGCGTTAAGGCGTTAGGTGCTAAGGCCCTACTATATGGAGGAGGATACGGTGGAGGTTATGGAGGATACGGTGGAGGTTATGGAGGATACGGCGGAGGCCATGGTTACGGTGGAGGCTATGGAGGATACAGCGGAGGCTATGGAGGATACGGTGGTGGATACAGTTCTCCAAGCTATACAACCGTCGAAGAATACTACGTTCAGTAAGTATCTTTCAACTGATCGAAATTTGCTCAAATTGATTACTTTACTTAAAACCTGTATTCAATAATATCAAACATCTGATGTACCTACCATGAAATGTAACCTTTTTTTAGTACTTTTTTTCCAAAAAAATTAAATTTGTATTTTCAGACCATCTTATGGTGGAGGATACGGCTACGGTAATGGCGGTTACAACAATGGAGGCTACAACAATGGTGGTTACAATAATGGTGGTTACAATCATGGAGGCTACAATAATGGAGGCTACAATAATGGTGGCTACAATAATGGTGGTTACGGAAGAGGTGGTTATTCAAGTGGATACAGTAGTGGATATGGATATGGGTATTCCAATGGTTACAGTAATTCATGGTAAGTTATTTTGAATATTTTTGATTACTGAAAATTTAGTTGGAACAATATTCAATACTACACGAGTTTGCAGATTGCTAGTATACCTATGCAGGTATTTCCACTACAAATTTTGTTTTTGCGCCTTTGATAGTATCACTTGCCTTTTTCACAATTAATACCTACATCATCCCGGTGGGGAAGGAAAAATATAAATGTTTTTATTTTGGATTATTTCCATGAATAAAAGAAGTGTCGAGAACGGAAAAGTACCCGAGACAATACACATTTTGTGCATCGGTGATCCTACTAGCTTGAATCGTCGCTTTATCCCGCCTAAGGATCTAGCTGTTTTCGGTGCACTTTTTTTTAGCTTTCGTTGCACTAAGATCCAGATAATTGGTAGTGGTGAAATGTATATTACAGTATTATGAACACTGTTATTCACTTCAACTTTTTGCTGCTGGTGAGGAAAATGAATTTCTGAGCAACACACCGAACAATTCTAAATATACCGAATTGGCCAAACTATAGATTCCACTTTGATGACAGCTAGAGTTTCGATAATTGGTTTTCGATCCAAAATATCGATTGCAACTACAAAAATACAACATGGATACGCCACTCTGGGCTTTTGTTTGTTTTCTGTCAACTGTACATCTCAAATACTTTCGCAGTGGCAAATTATCTTTGAAAAAAATCTATGAAAAAATATATGATTGGAATGTTTGACAATTTTATTTTGCAATACTTTGTTTTTCTAATGATTGCTTCCCATATAAACTTATTATACTTGGTTTAACTTCTCTTTATTATTCATAGATACTTACACCTTAAAATTCAAATTACCGCCATTTCAACATGGCGACTGCACTTGCGCTTGCGCTTGTCAGATGATGGTGATATTTTATTAATTTTTGTTTCTTATTTGTTTCAGGCGATAATAATAAGATATCATTGAAATATTTTGTACATAATAATCTCGCGGCCATTTTATTGTGTTAAGTAATAAAAATATGGAAACAAAAATGTTTTTTATTTCGTATTAAAACTTACACGTTAATAAAACATGGATTTACTCTGAAGTAAGTAGTGTTTTATATGGAAACCTAAGACAATAACCAATATAAACTATACAAGCAAAACTTCAGCCTTATAACTAAAAAAAATTATTTTGAAATTCAGAGAAAGCCAAATTGAAAAGCTAACAAATTCCATCACTTTTGTGAAGGAACATGATGTATGTGTGTTTATTGGGATGACATTTACTGAGACCTGAAAGATCTAATGTTCCTCCTTTCTTCCCCAGGATTCTGCGAAGGAGGATTTGTTCTTCCACTTCGTAAAATCTACATTCTATAGTCGGTTCGTTCTCCAGAGAAACCGCACGAAAATAAAATCACGGTAATGTTTCTGTTTCTCCTACATTTCAATGCGATTTATCGAGACGTTCAATATGCAGCAGACCTAGACGTGTGGTCTGAGCTTTTCACGCAGGACACATGTTAAAATTGTAAATGCAGTTTTGATCTGGCTCAGGCAATAATTGGTTCTTCCCTGGTTGACTTCAATACTTTTTTCTCACGATTTTTGGAATGAGAAGTCATAACCCTGGGACCCAAGTGTATTGTGGGAAATGAGACGGCAAAGCGAGAAGCTTCACCAATTATTTTGATAAGAATATTTATTCTAAATTGTCAAAATAGTCTAATAATCGGTACAATGTTTTAGTTATAACGCAGAAAATCTGAATCAGTTATTGGCCTCCTAATGTCTTTCGAAATTAAGTTTTCATTCGTTTGTCAAGAATAAAAACTTCTTCAAACTCGATAGGGGTCAAAGACCCCTCTGAGTAGTATCCAAGTAATTTGCCTGGGAAGTTTTGCGTATTCGATGAATTAAACAGCCACACTAATTATTCCCGGAAATATATAACTTGGGCGTGTTTATCAATTACGAATCTGCCCTCAAATTATGCTGAAACGTCTGGAAATTCTGGAATTCCCAAAGATAATAAGGGAGAGATGGTTGATGACGTTTATATCAAAGCTAAGCAGAAATCGTTTAGGAATTTTTAGTAAAATAATATAGATCAGAGGATAGGGAAAATAATTTTGTATTGGGCAGATGAAGATATTTGAAATTTCTTGAACTTCGACCCAAGGTGGTTTGGGGGTGAGAAAGAGCTTTATTGGAAATGAAAAGAATTCATTCATAGTTGTGGAGAGAGCATGTAAAATTTTTTAACAGCATCCATTCTCGTTTGACGACTCACTCTTCTAGGAACGAGGCCTTAATTATCGTCATCGTTCGCGCTTTTATCTTCTGTTGTATGTCTGCGATGCCTTTAGAAGGGGTTAATTTTTGGCCGACAATATGCGGCCGAATACGACCTTATAGAGAGTGGTCTCACTTATTAAAGCTGATCAATGTTGACCCTGCGGTAACTTCAGACCTAACAGTTCTGTCAACAGATCGAGAATTTGCTGCTCCATCGGCGTGGTGGGTGTAGCTGACTCCTGGCGTTTCTTCAAGAGGTTATCTCCGTAGTTTTCCTTATTGTTCAGTTTTTTGGGCTTGTGGAAATCCTTTGTATTTCGCTGGGTTTTCTCCTGTGACAGTTTGAGCAGGTGGCTGGTTTGGATCTCCTCCTTTACTCCTGTCGTGCCCTTCAACCCACTACTGTAAAATATTGTTATATACCGAGGCGTTAGCTGAATCTTGATGGAGTTAGCCCTGAGACGGCTGATACGTTGTCTCTACAGGGTGAATAAAGCTGCTGTCAGTGCAGATTATTATGTTTCAGCCAGAAATTCCATTTTTGGTTGGTTCTATGGTGGCGATTGAGATACCAGCAAGTCTGTTTGAACCACGCTGTTATTTTCTTCATTCTCCACTCAATTCTTATTCTTAGTGACCTGTATTAGACTCCATATTCTGAGCCTTCTTTGGGTATTTGGCCGTCTGTGTATATGTGTATTACATTTGCAGTATCTGAGTCCGTGTTCTGTCTTATTCGTACTTTGTAGGGTTTGTTAGACACAAACTTGAATTGCAGCACTGACCTCCTGCGGCAGCAGAGGCTACGTCGGTGGTCATGTATGTAGAGAAGTTCAATTTGCTTCTGAAGATTTCGGGAGGTTTTAAGCCCGATGATCTTCTTTTTCTGGTGAAGAGGACCATCTCAGTCTTCTTGGGATAAATAGACAGTGCCTAATCGGAATGTCACTTGTCACTGATAGAATCCTTGGCAGTTGTAGAGCTGTCTCAGTCCAAGTCCTGCTCACTGTTCTCCAAATCCCATCCTCACGTGTTAGTTTAGTTGAATCTTCCTGAACTTGTATATCTCTTTCACCTGTAGCCCAACAATGTTGAAGGGCAATGGGTTCTTTTGTAGACTCCTTCCCTCTCGTATATCGTTGGTGTCCTCGCTGTTCGTCGATGGATGATGAAGCTGAAGAATTTAAATTTTGTTCCAATTGACTAGCCTATCGTTAATTATGGTTATTAATAGTAACTAACTTATGGCGTTTATTGAGTGCAGTTGAATTATTGATGGAAGGGGTGAATTTGTCATAACGCTTAAGGGTTGACGCTATCTCCATACAAATTAGAAAAATGAAGAGCCATTTCCATCCATCTTGACTGTGATCATAATTCATGTTATGCGTTTCTAATTGATATCAGTTTAATTAGTTATTGAAGTGAGATTTGATAATTTTTTGTGAAATGAGCTACTTATTAGGAATTTCCTGGGATAATTATCCATTATACAAGGTTAATTAGTTGAAAAGTTAGAATTAATGATTTTTAAATACATTTTTTATCATTTTTCTTTCGAATAGGGTCGTAAAACTGCACTGAAACTATGTCAAACCTCTACGAAGCATCCTGTTTACCTTATTATACGTTTTTTTTATATTTTGGAAAGGATTTCAATGTTTTTGATTTAATTCACTTTGTTTCCGGAAAATAGCGGAGAAATATGAAAAACTATTATCAAGGCACGTATCTATGGAACAAATTTCAATATAAAAGGGGTCAAGCCGTCACAAGATAAAGAGTGTGTATGCAAATTATGTGGATTTGGAAAATAGAACAGAGTCGGGTCTAATACTATAATAGCAATTTCATAACTGCAAAGAATAAGCAGACCTAAATTGTGAAATTCCTTCTTTTTCTCAATCTAGTTGAAAATACAGTTACCTATACATCGATATACCACTGAGATTATAATTGCAAATGACAGTAATCACTTTCACCAGCTTTTTAATAGTTCCACCACCTTTCAAAACTATTAGAGCTCAGTGCTCAGGCTCTTAAGGCGGTGCAGCTGGTACAACCAAATAGCCGTGGAAAGCGCCACGGGTCAGATACCTATCTATAAGGTTATCTACGAGTATGATCTCGATATCCACATAGATACAAGATAATAGATCAAATCACTCACTTTCTCAAGGGAAACCACCTTATCTAGTTGTTATTTTTACTTTTTCGGTGAATTGATCATCTACACTATGGATTTGACTGAATAATTAATACACAGCTTGTTCAATTGAAACCCATCTTTGGTCAGGTTAGCCTTGGAAACAATTGTAATCATTCAACTGACGTTTTCCAACATGAGTAGTGTATGCAAACGTCACACTGATCTGTTTATTTCGTTTATATTTGACAGCGATTTTGAGTATTGTGACTTTGAAATGGCGTTTGTTGTTAACAATCCGTCCAAATGTGATAATGCTCGGCCTCATGTTGCCAACGTAGTGAAAGAAAATCTGCAACGAAAGAAATGGAGAATATTAGAGCATCCACCCCATAGTCCCGATTTATCGCCTTGCGATTTTCACATCTTTGGGCCACTAAAAAAGGCGTTAAAAGGTAACCGTTTTCAGTCGGACGCAGAAGTACAAAACGCTGTGAAAGAATTCTTCCAGCAGCAGCCACAAGAATTCTATAAGCAGGGTATACATCGGTTGGTGAAACAGTGGGATATGTGCCTCACTTTTAGTTTTAGTTATTTGTAACTGTACTTGTCAATAAATTTTTCCTGGACCAAAGATGGGTTCCAATTGAACAAGCATCGTAGTATTGTGACAATCTGGGGAAAACTTGTCGGAATCTTCTCTAGCTTTAATGCATTAGATGCAATCTCAACATATCTAGTGTTCCAAATGCTTTGTGGTTGTTTTACCATCAATAACCTTCTTCGTACAAACGAACAGTCTTTTTCTCCTGAACATAGAAGGATCCCACTTGATTAATTGATTGGCTGGGCACCACCAGTAAGAGGCTTTGAGACCTCGGCACCTTAATTTTTAGACTTTTTGTGCTCTTGGTTGTACCGTTTATGTGAAGACCGCAGTATAAAGTCCTTACAGTCTTTACACTAGATACTCTACTCCTATGAGTTTATATCTGTTAGTCTATATGTGTGAGATTTCTTCCTATTTATGCCCATAGTGTGCATGTGTTTCCTGCTGCTATCATGTATTTGGTTAGTCAGAGTTTTTCGACCAGGAGTTTGCTATGTTCAAGTTTTGGCACGAGGATCCTCTTATGTTTAGTTTGCATTCACCGGGATGTACAACCATTTAAAGCAGTCAACTAATTCCAGAGTCTGCTGCTAAGATGTCGATTATACATTTGTATCCTATACAGGTAGAATCTTATCAGGGCATGACCGGTGAGATAGTATTTGATTATTGTCAGGCGATTTTTATGGGTATGCAAGATCTGTCAAGTCCAAAACCGGCCGATATTGAACCTATATCCACAAAAAAGGAAAAATTCAAAACAAAGTGATTCGGATATTAATTAGGAAATTGATTTTTTCATTACACTTAAAGCTGAAAATATTATAGTTGGGTCAATAAAAATAGATTTTGCTTTAAAAAGTTCACTCGAGCCAAGTCTGCAGGAATCCGTTTGATAGAAAACTCTTTTTAAATCCAGCAGCTCTGTAATCTCCCACAATATTTTAGAGAAGGATACGACCCTTACGCGCCACTGCTACGCTATTGTTTTCATATTGCAAATCCTCTAGGGATTTCCACTTTTTTTCTGCTTATTTCAGCTTACTGTTTAAAACTTACGGCAAAAATGTATTTTTCTACACAAAACATAATGTTCAAAAATTTTCCGTCATATATCAGAGAAAATGGAGAGAGTTTATTTTGGTTTAGGCTTCACTACGAATTTTGAACAAATCTGTAAAACTGCGAATGGAAAGTTATTTTGAGTACAATTCGGTAGAATTAAACTTTGATTAGACAAACATAAATCAAACAATATTTAATTGTACAGAAAATTATCATAGAAAACAAAGTGCAACTATTTAAAGAATAGAAATGTCACATTCAACAGTGTTAGATTCAACCATGGCGCTTTTGTTCTTCGCTTTGTCATTATGGAAGATCTCGGGAAGGTCTGCTCTAAAAGCATTATTCACCCCAGTGAAGAATAAGGCTGGCCATAGATGGACCGCATGCTGCAGTCGAGACCGAAAGCAGGATGCGGTCGCTGTACGGCGATCTGCAGTTTCCGTATACTTAATTTATATCCGCAATACACGGACCGCTCAAGCGAATCCTGAGCGGTCGAAGCAGTCGCTTTACGGTCGAGTTTCACCGGGCGGTTGACTGCTTAGAGCTGTCGGGCCCACCATACACGGACCGCTACAAGCGGTTGCTGCCGACCGCGCGTCACTCCCTCCCTGCTCCCCACTGAGTATCAATCCATCCCTTTTGGCAGGCAACCGGTTCAGTCCGCTCGCGCCTCGCTCACTCCATCAGCTTTATTCGGGTTCATGCAATTACTGTTTCAAGACTGTCGAGTTTGCACAGTCGGAATTGGCTTGTTCGGGTTTTAACAGGATGGTTCTGACACCCGCAGTTTGGCGTTCGGGTTTATTGAAAAGCAGTTGTTGGTTCGAAAACCGTCCAAGCCAGTCACCAGTCTAGATATAGGACGATAGGGAGCTATTTTTAAAATTCGCAGAGGTAAGAGGTGGAGGTTTGTTTATTGTGTCATGTTTATTTTTATTTTCACTTTTCAAATTTGATATCTACCAAATGGAGAAGTATTTGAACATAGTTCATCATCATCAAGTGAAGACGCTGTTCTTCTTGATGTGATCAATAATTTTACAAGATAATATTAAAAAAAACTTTGTGGAAGAGACTGTCCCTCAACACAGTGACGATGATGAGTAATCTTCAATTGTCAATTTAGTCAGGTAAGTTCAGTTCTATAGACCATGTGGGTTGTTCCGGTTTTTTCAACCTTCGTTCAATTTTAACCAGTTCAGAAATATTTCTTAGGACTAAATGAAGTACGCAGCTAGCTCTGCGCAATTCCAGATTGGTTTACGAACTCGCATCAGTATTATTTTGCGGTAGTGTTGCAGTCGTGTACGACTTCAACGCGACCGCTCTAGAGCAGTCGGTCTCGACTGCAACATGCGGTCCGTCTATGGCCAGATTTATGTTCTCAGAGCTTCTGTTACTGATGAGACGCAAATACGCCGAAACCTGTATACAAGTGATATTGTCCCGTCTAATCAAAAACCGGAATGGTTGGCTACATCGTGGAAATATCCCAGTTTAACTTGAAACTATAATTCATTGTCTGTCGGGGCATGAAGCACGGGAAGTAGATGTTTGTTTTCAATGAACGATCTACTCTTTGAATAGTTATTTTCATGTTTTCCAAGACGTTATAAAAGTATTGACATCTATTGCTTTACTTAAATATGACAAACGTTACAACAATGTCATAATTTTCCACATTTTCCTATTGATAATGCCTATATATTCAATACCTTGATACATTTCAAATGATTTCTTCCACTTGAGAATATATTAATTGAGTGATGATTATATTTTATTATTTTTAAATGGAAAAATTCGAATTCCATTAATATTTATTTATTAATATTTCTCCATAAAATTTGAAATTAAAATCCATCACACCGACTATATTATTCCACCCTACGCCACTATAACGATAACAAACATACGATAATGAATTAGCCGGGAGAAAAAACAAAAAGAAAACAAAAAAATCAATCAACAGCTTCAATGATCTGGCAAATCATTCTACATTGCGTACATCTTCTTTAATTAACGCTTGACCCCATTTCGTAACGTCAACAGCCCAATTGGCTGAACTTGTTCCAATCAAGCAGCAACTAAGAAATTGTAGAAGGCAGCAACGTATAAAGAGACGAAAAGGAGTACAAGCAGAAGACAAACGAGGTGTCGCAGATCTCGTTCGTGGTGACTTGTTAGAACAATTGAATTAAATTCTAATCTATTCGGAAACAGAATTAGTTTGTCTAATAGCCTACTGGGTAGAATTTTTCTTTTCTGAATCGAATGTAATAGTAGAGTATTTTGCAAGGATCATGCATAAATAACCATTACATGAGAGTTTATTATGGTATTTTTTCTACACCCGATGAATAATGGAGAATTATAAATATTCTATGGTTCATATAATAACCTTTTTTGGTGTGCGTCATCGATTGTCAATGTCCTCCTAGCACATTACGTTGGAAGATATAGAAAA
>CAJUYI010009443.1:0-10012 GCA_910591695.1 Galerucella pusilla | reverse complement strand
GGGGTCCAAACAGTAAATTAAATGAAGTATTTTAGAAATATATTAACTTTAATTAAATCAAATGATTTTGAAGTGTAATCCGTATGGATTTTACAATCTTAATCAATTACCTGCATATCTCTCTCAAATTTATCAGCAAGATTCAGGAAAAATTTCAATGGTGCTACATTTTCGTATTGTAAACCAGGAGGTGTATCTTGAGTTCTTTGTGCTATCTCAACATCTTTCAAACATCTTGCTGTATCATATTTTAAATTTTCTGCCAATTGTCTATTTTTCTGTAGCTGACTTTCTACTTCACCAAGTAATACTGTTAACTGAGTGATATCTTGTTCTACTTTCCTAAAGTCTCTAATGGAACATTTTGCAATATCGGAACTGAAAATACAAATACATACTTTTGTCAAATATTAAAACAACCAATAATATTCATGGGAAGCATACTCAAAGCAAGACTAATTTTTTAATTAGGTAAATAAAAAGAGTTATACCTGTGAACTTTTTGTTGCTTAACAAATTCTTTAAATGCTTCAACTGTTTGATGTATTTCATTAGGAAGAGGTTGATCTTTGGGTGTAACATCTTTTTGAGTTGTGACAATTTTTGTTTGTGTTGTAGCTAAACCTCCTAAGCCTACAGGAGCTGAAGCAGTAGTTGGAGCTATTGAGGCAACTGGAGTAGCTGTAAAAAAAATGAAAAAAGAAATTGGTCAATTTAAATCACAGTGAAATGCTTTGAATACTTACCACCCAAATTAAATCCTAAACCAGTACTTGGAGCAGCTGCAGTACTTGTAGCTGTAGTGCTGGTTAATCCAAAAAGTGGAGCTGCAGTAGAAGTTGCTCCAAATGATGGGGGTGCAGTTGTAGTAGATCCAAAATTTGGAGTTGCTCCACCAAACCCTTGAGTTAAAGTAGTTCCAAATGATGGTGCTGATGTAGAAGCTGGTCCAAAGGAAGGTGTGGTAGTTAGTGCACTTCCAAATGTTGGAGCAACTATAGCTGTAGTGGCAGTTCCAAAACTAGGTGTAGGAGTTCCTATACCGCCAAAACTAGGTGTAGTTGTAGTAGCTCCAAAGCTAGGAGTAGTTGCTGCAGCTCCAAAACCTGGAGTAGTTGCTATAGCTCCAAAACTAGGAGTAGTTGCTGAAGCTCCAAAACTAGGAGTAGCAGTACTTGTAGTTAATGCAGATCCAAAAGCAGGTGAAGCAGTTGCTGTGGTTCCAAAAGCAGGTGTAGTAGTTGGTGCTACATTAAAACTAAGTGCCTAAAAAGATGTTTTCAATTAGTTAAATTTAATATCAATCATCATGATTATCAGTTATAATGATAACTGAATTATTATTTAATAAACTTAATAGAGTGAGAAAATAGTTATTATTTTACTATTCATCTTAACAAGGTTGATTCAAAATAAATGAATTTACCATAGACGGAAACTATAAAGTAAGGGTTGAAATAATCACATGAATATTAAGTAGTGGATTAAATGTTATACAATTACCGTAGGTTGAGCAGAGCCAAAACCTCCTACATTACTGGTAGCTCCAAAACTTGGTGTACTTGTTGGAGTTCCAAAAAGTCTTGCTGATGTATTTGCGCTAGTAGTTGTTGTATTGCCAAATAATCCTCCTCCTGTACCAAATGCAGGAGCATTCTGAGTTCCAGTCCCAAATAAACCTCCAGCGGAAGTGTTAGGAGCAGGTGTACCAAATAAGCCCGAGGAAGCTGGCTGAGTACCACTTGCACCAAATCCAAAAGCTGGATTTTGCATGTTTCGTATTTATTTTTAATATATATTTTCTAAAAATTCATTTAATTTTGGTAGTTTTGAGTGAAATTAACCTCGAAAAATTCAAAACAGTTCTAAGCTCTCAACACAGAATACGAGTGGTGGAGTGGTTAGTTGTACAATCACTATTGATGTGTGGTTGTTACTAACCAGGTAACCAGTTATTTAACTAAAAAAGCACTGAAGAAAGAAGACAACCCTGGGTTGTATAAAATTGTGCCCACAGCTCTGTGGCTAATACCTGATGACAGATGGCAGTTAATTATGTCATGTCATTGTCATTGGTGACATTTATTTGTTTACGTACCCTATACTTATTCAAAGCCTTGCTACAAGTTTCATCTTCAAATCATCTTAAAATTAATCTTAAATCTTGTTATTTTTATAACGGGTTTAAAAGTGTGCAAAAAGTATTATGACACGGCATGCAAGAAATTGTACCGCAGGAGCTGTTTATACGTATCATGAAAAGAAAAAAGATGCAAAAGCATCTGGTTATGGTACAAATTCTCAAAGGCTCGGGAAAGACTCAGTGAAAGACTTTGATTGCTGTTCTCTTTCTTTGCAGCCTTGTAGATACCCCGTTATAACGTAAGTTCTGTCAAAATTATATCATGTTTTGGAGAACACATTTATCATTATAATATATAAATCATTGCAGAAAAGATGGATATCTTTTTGATAAAGAAGTGATACTAGAATATGTTCTAAAAAAGAAAAATGAATATAAACGCAAATTAAAGGAATATGAAAAGTTGAAGAAACTGGAAGATGAGAAAAATGCCCAAAAAGATGCCGAGAGTATGAATAAAAAAATTTCTACATTTCTGAAAGATGAAAACAACATAGTCAGCAAATCTTTGATGGACATTGAAGCTGGTAAGATATTGTCAAGTAAATTAAGGACATTTTATAGAGAATTTTTTGTTAATGTAATTAAATAGAATACTATGGATAAGAATTGAGCAACTTTACATTTTTATTCCATAGTTTTATATAATTTCAGAGAATGCTAGTACCTCTTCAATTTCAAATATGGCTGTTGGTCGAGACAAAGATCTGCCCAGTTTTTGGGTTCCCACAATGACACCAAGTGCTGAGAAAACTGAATTAGTAAAACCAGTTAGTAAGTTTTTAATATCTTATTATCGAATTCTATGAAATGTATGTTTACAGGATCCAGTTGTTTATTGCCCAATATCTCAGAAGCCCCTAAAGATTAAAGATTTAATCAACGTCAAATTTGTTTCTGTAAATGACCCTGATGAAAAGAAGTCAATTTATACAAAAGAAAACAGATATATGTGTGCAGTAACCCATGACATTTTAAGTAATTCAGTTCCATGTGCTGTTTTAAAACCTACGTAAGTTGAATATATTAAAATACATAAAACATTTTAGTTCTTTGAGATGTTTTACAAAGTATTTGTTACTTCCAATAATCTTATGTATAAAAGTTGTATAAGATGCCAGCATTTCATACTGCCAACATCTTTATTGTTAAAACGACCATTTCTAGACTCAATGTCACCAAAGAAATAATCTTTCTTTTTTATTATTTTTTGGGAAATTAAACCAAAATTTGTATTTCAACGTTTCTGTGGCATGCATTCCAACTACCGTTATGAAGGATAATTATGTTTTCAAAACTGGTTTAATTTACCAAAAAATTAACAAAAAAGAATAATGTATATACCACAAGGAACATACAGAAGATATCCAAATAATTTTTGTTAAAACTATGTAAAAAGTCGACATTTATTTTTTACAAGTTCCCACTAAAGTTTGATTGTTGATTTTTATTAATTTTACAGTGGAGACGTCGTAACGATGGAGTGTGTACAGAAAATTATCAAAAAGGATATGATTCATCCTTTAACAAATAAACCATTATCAAAAAAGGATATAATTATTATGCAAAGGGTAAGTCATTTATCTGATCATACCTTCATCTTGACAGTTTGTATTAAGTTAAAATTATTGTTTAAAAAACAATAACTCACTTTTTATCAATGTGCAGCTCAACATCGATGGCATAAATTATATATAAGCTATTTTAGGGTGGAACTGGATATTCTCTTACAAATAAAAAATTGGATGGCAAGCAAGACAGACCTGCACTGCAAGCTTAAATTTAATTCTAATTAGATATAAAATATTGTATATAAGTTGTAAAATAAATGATAAAAACTGAAAATATTGTTTGATTTACATTTGGTTGAGTAAGCAGAAGCATCATATGATAGAACTAGAGCTCTCAATAAGACCTATAAGAATGATAAAATATAATATGAGACAGATTCATGTTGTGACGTCATTTGACATTCGCCCTATAATGAATCTGATTATAAACAGGCATTTTTTGCACAACTTGTGGTTCTTAATTGTTATTTTGATTGTGTTTGAATTCATTTAATTTCGATTTGGTGTTTCCTCAATATTGTTTTAATTGCTTAGGTATTTTACGACTGTTTATAATAAAAATGATCATTATAAATCAATCAAATTACAAATCTAAAATATATCCAAATAATTGTTTATTCTCAGGACATTAGTGTCAACGCCAGAAGTTATTAAAGTCATTTTTATGATATTTTTAGGAATTATTTCAAACTATGGTTAAGATTGTAGGTACATCCTAATATTTCATTGACTACTTTAGTCGTCAAAAACATCAAATATTGAAAATAGAGAGTCCATAACATTGATTAATTCAACTCACCCACTTTACTCTGACTTTTGAATGCATTTGATATTCTCCTTACGCTAGTGGAATTTTGAATAAGTAATTGTTAATCAACACGTGAAATCAGATCACTAATTAAAGTAAGACTGTACCAACATGTTTTCTTACAGGACTACCGCCTGAAAGGGAACCTCCAGATGTAGATGTACAATATATAATTATTTTGTATTTTAGGCAAAAAAAATAATGGTAGAGTTCATATAATACAGTTCTTGGTGTGCATCATAGATTGTTAATGTCCGAAATGTCCACATTACATTGGAATAAATGGAAAAAAGGCAGGCCTGTGATTAGTCCTAGACAAAATACCACAATAGTGAACCGTTTAAATTTATTACAAACGTTGGCCCTAATTTTTGATTTACTAAAATTTGATTAGTTGATGGTTAGAAAACGCGCAAGCGCGATCTATCAATAGGGAGAAATTACACCATTCAAAATAGGATGCAGACATATCTTTGGTATTGGCATTGTGTCCTACGTCTTTTTCTACTGCCCCACTGATAGTTCTCGTCATATTTTGAATGGTGTAATTTTTCCCTATTGATAGATCACGCTTGCGCGTATTCTAAACATCAACTAATCAAATTTTAGTAAATCAAAGATTAGTGCTAACGTTTGTAATACATTTAAGCGGTTCACTATTGTGGTATTTTGATTAGGATCAATCACAGACCTGCATTTTTTCCATTCCTTTCAACGTAATGTGTTAGAAGGACATTAACAATCGATGAGGCACACCAAAAAGGTTATTACTATGAACTATATAACGAATATGTAACGCTTTAAGGTGAAGTATATATTGCGTTACTTAGCAACGATCCAAACTCTAGATTTACATACATACATTTTAAATTGATAAATTGCTTACGCAATGACCTGACATTATATTATGTGCTTCCATTTTTTGACGAATTTTGGCGGTAAAGCAAACAAAAATTATATACAAAAAGAGTTCTACTTACCAACAGATATCACATAACCTGAAACAGATAAATACCTAATTAATTATGTTATAAAAATATACAACTGTTAATATAGTTTGTCTCAAAGTATATCGTCTTCCTTCAGGCCTGGTTATAGTTTATTTAACTTAGGGCCGGTTTTACAAGAGAGATTTATACTAGGTATAGTGTTATACTGGGTATAAAGTTATACCAAAATTTTTACCTAATTTAAAACTGGTTGGTTTTACGATGCTTTTTTACACCGGTATAGCAACCTCCAAGAATTGCTATACCGGTGTAAAAAAGCATCGTAAAACCAACTAATTTCATTCTAGGTATAAATTTTGGTATAACTTTATACCCAGTATAACTATACCTAGTATAAATCTCTCTTGTAAAACCGGCCCTTAATAGTATTTAATAATCTCTCATTTAGGAGAAAAAAGTTTAGAGAAATGGTCTTCACATATTAAACAGAAAAACAAATGATGTATGATAAAAATACAAAATGATAGATATTTGTGAATTTAATCCTTTTTAAAATAATTTTAAATGGTGCGTCACTGGCGATCTCTTCTACAGCTGCTATTGGCTATATGATTTATTGCAATTGGTCCATTAATTTTAAGATTACCGGCAAAAGCTAAGATACGATATACTTTGAGACAAAATATATATCACCATATATTTCTTTCAAATCACCGGTTTCAATCAATTTACACAACTCTTTCTCAGAAAAACCTCCACCCTAATTCTGTTTCCTTTTTTGGGTTGCGTGTGTAAATATCTACGAATAAGTGGTCAAATGTGGAACGCATTAATCTTTTCGCTAAGTAAAAGTATACTGTACAAATGTATAAATTTTCTGATATAATCTATAAAACTGGGAAAAACTTATTGGCAATTCATTATAGCTATTAATATAACGAGATTATTATGGGGTTTATAATAGTCGAGGACATTACTGGGTGACAAGGCGATTGCCGAGACTGAGTTGAATTGGCTAATAATCGAATATTTTGAACTTTTAAACATAGAGGCTACAGTCTTCATGACCATGGCCTTAAACTTCAAATAATTATTGACAGTCTAGTTGTAAATAATGGATACTTGAAAATGTATTATGAAAATATTGTAAAAGTATGCAGCCCGCATTACAGATACTTCACTATGTTGAAACCACAGAGTACACCATCTAACAAGAGGCGAAAGAAAGTAGTTTTCGTGATCGCAAATTTGTGTGCACATGAGTGAATTAATTAGTTTTTCTGTCAATGTCAAGTCGACACTTCCGTTCATTCCCCTCAGTTCATCGTGTATTATTTTAAGATTAGGTTAAAAATGAGCCTCTTCTCATTACACACATGAGATGAATAATAAGGTGTTCTCATGTCTTAGTAGTTAAAAAAATATTCTATAGACCTAATTGGGAGGGATGTTTATCAACAATACTATTTTTCTTAGTGTAGTGCTACTTTTCTCACGCCCGGTTTCACAATGTCAAGTTATCCTGAGGTTAACAAATAACCCTTGGTTACCTCAAAACAAGTGTTTCACATTGTTCAGTAAAGGGTTGAAGTTATGGTTAACTCTCAGAATATTTAACCACCAGAAAATCTAGTGGTAATAATAATAACCTGGAGATTCTAACCTAACAATTAAATCTATTGCTGTATCTGTCACGTATCTGTCACAAAACGTGGTATCTGTTAGCATATTTTTTTGAGTGGAAAATGAACGATTATGAGGTAAATGCATATAATAGTGATGAGGAACCAAGAAGACCAAAAATGATAAGGCCTAGATCCGATTATTTTGAGGAATTCGACAATTACGATTTTTTCTGTAGATTAAGTTTGTCCAAGAGAACTGTAGAAAGGCTCTCAGAAGAAATCTTCCAGGTCACCGCATTGGTTTCTTTAGATTCTATTATGTTCTTATATTTACTCACTAAAGAAACCAATAGATGCTCCTCTTCTTTAGAAAAGTTGGAACATCTCTTACTTATTTGTGTTTCCATAATTAAATTTAAAGCACTATTTTATTCAAAAATTTGTCATAAATTTGACATAAAATAAACATAACCACACAACTTTTTTGTTTCAATTGACATGAAACATGAAAATCAGTGTTGGATTTCATACCAACGCAACAAAAATTAATGAACAGTCATGGTTACCTGACCTGCAGATGAATAATGATTGTGAAACATGTCCCTGGTTAAAGTTTCGGTCAAGGTTACTTGACCCTAGGAGTTAACCACCGATTGTGAAACTGGCTGTTAGTGTATCAAGTAGTTTATGTGTCAATGCCTCGACGTATTTCCGCTCAATATCGTGTATGTCGAACTTCAAAGGAACCGACAAAGCTTTCGTCTCTTGTTAGATGGTGTACTTGTACTCTGTGGTTGAAACCTATTGTTACTTGTGCATAACTTCACAGTACAGTCTTAGACGTCAAAATTCAAACCGTGGAAATTTCCTTTTGATATAAAACATTATTAAACATATCAATTTTATTGAAAAAAATTGTGCAACGTCATATATTTATACTCTAGAACAAGTAGTTCCTTCTGATAAGATCAAAAATAATCAATTGAAAAGCTTAACATACATTGGAATACCATCCTTAGAAATCAAATAATTTTTAGAAACTTTAGACTTGAATATTTGCTTCAAAACCGATTACAATTTATCTAAATTCGTGAAAAACAACGAATCTAAACCTTCAAAGTTGAACAAATCAGGAGTTTATAAATTAAAATGTGGTTATGACAACTGTAATGTATTCAAAAACGCACTAGTGCGGTAATATACGTCATTATGACACTGAAGATAGTGTCAAATCGTACCCTTTATATGACTGTTGTAGATAAATTATTTCATTCCATAATTTATCCATGTTATACTAATTATTTATAATGAAATGAGCCATAAAAAAGTATTGTTTTAAATTTGTTTTACTCCCTTCAAGTATTATAATTAGGTATGTATTCACATAGGAGTTAGTTGTTATTATTTACTGTAAAAATAATACTTTAGTTGCGCATCGACAACAGCGTACAAAAAACAGAAGTCAAAAGAGCGCATGTAGCAATTCCCATTTGCCTACCTCGCTGGAAATTCGCACAGGAACCAAACTCCAGTTACGTTTCCGAACTGGAGAAAATCCGGGCTCCGGGAAAGGTTTACTGGAAGTAGCTTTAATCGAGTTGAGTGATTTTCCTTTGTGATTAGATTCTACTCGAAAACGGTAAGATTTTCCTTATACAAAACTATTATTAATTAGTTTAGTGACGTTCCGCAATTTTGTTAATAAGAATTTCTACTCGAAGTTGATGAATTTGTAAACAATCATTTATTAGAATTATTAAACAGTTATTGAAAATGTGTAAGTATTCAGAATTTATTTTGTTTCTGCTGCAATTAAAAAATTGTATCGTTTGTCAGATTAAATATTATTGTTTTCAAAGATTAAATGTACATAATAAATTTCCAATTGTAAACAAAAAAAAACAGAATTAGTACAACATTAAAGGAGAATAGTCATTTTGTAAACGCTACAAATGTATTTACCATTCTATATTCACATCTATTCGAACAAATCACACTCTCTTTAATAGTATATTATGTACCAAGGTGGTGAAGACTATTATTATTCACCGAGCACCAACAATATTTCGCTAGGGGCTTTGCCCCGAGCAGAATAAGGTGCGAGGCTCATGAATGTCTTCACCACCATGGTGTATAATACAATTTTTTTCCACTTCTAGCCAAATTTAAGACAAAAATTAAAAATAATTCACAAACGCACCACGAGAAGCGTTTACCCCGTCGACTGACTGACAAGTACACTGTCAGTTTTCAATATATAAACGTACTCGTTATGTCATTAGTCATTTTTGGTTAAGCGCGAATTTTAAGCTAATGGCATTTTTATTCAAATAATTTTATCTTGAAAGGTAATTTCAAGCAGCAAATATGTTAAAGACAATCTCCTTGGTATACAAAATTATGTTGCACAAGTTTTTGTTGAACTACTATCCCTGTATTCTCAATATATTTGAATTTGTCCATCATTATTGACCTATCTCCTATGGTTCTACTATCAAATGTAACAAACGGCGTACAGTTTCATATCACATTTTTAGGGGGTGAAAAATAAAATGTTTAGTTTTCCACTGCGCTTTTCTGCACAAGAGAAAATGTACGCCATACTGCTGGAACCGATGGTGGCATGATAAACTATCGTTCTGAATATGGGTTTGCTGCTGTTTCAAATCGCGACACTTTTTTCCCCATGGGCTCATAGTCTATAGTGTATCTGTATATGGTAGAATTCTACCACTGAATAATAAGGTCTTTCCAAGCAGAAATGCCTTTGTTGTACTGCTTGGGTACGATAGGTAAATATTTCAATCCATACCGAAATCGTACTATTTTTAATTTTATTTAATGATGTTTTAACACTAATTTTCATAGTTTTGCATACTGCAAAGGTCTTGTGCTTTAAAAACCACATTTTTTTT
>CAJUYI010009442.1:0-10013 GCA_910591695.1 Galerucella pusilla | reverse complement strand
TTTTTTTACTTTGTTGTGTCTAGCCAGTTGACTAAGAGATAGTCTGCATTTCAAGGCGGTTTTAGACTCAAAAACGGTTCAAGATAGTTATAGGGGAGTATTAACAAAACATGTTCTGAATAACGTTAATATTTCTAAAATTAAAAAATATACAGGGTTTCACATTTACAAAAACGGTAATAAATGGCAATATTTTCATATAACAGCTCACTTTTCATAACCCATTCATTCCATTACTCAGATACCTATAGTTCTGGAGATATTTCTAATTGGCCGTTTACCTACCGCTCCCTGTGAATCCACCCCACGAAGGTGTAAAAGTAGAAATTTTAGGCTTCCAAGATCAATCAAGTAAAACTTTTGATAATACTTTCAGGTATTGAGTCCAAGTCTTGGCAGAAAATAGTTTGACTGCAAAAGATGTGGTATTTTGTATCTACGAAAATTTTGCAGCTAGTCGATGCACTAATGTGTGTTAGTGAAATTACAACATTTCTGGAAAAACCATTAATACCTAGTTATTGTATACGGTGTCCATATAATTCACAACGCCATAAAACCTGCTGCAAATTACTTACGTTTATTGTATTTTTTATATTTCTACGGTTCGAGTCGAAATTTTGTATCTTATTAAAACGCTAGTCCATATCTGTAATAGTCACTTTGTTTACGATGACATATAGCGTTGTTCATTGTTAGGAACAAATAATATCAACAGTCAAACTGAGACAACTATACCTGAATGTATTGTTCAATCTTTGGATTGCCATTTTAAATTTTTTCAACAGACATATTTTTCCACTGACAAAAATAAACTATATTTCAACAAAGCAAAAGGCAGTAAAGTCAAAAAATAACTTTTTTTAAAAAGACTCGAACTTACTACCTGCCTGACAGTGAAACCGATCAGGAGGTGGTCGACCCTGGGGTTGGCCTTGATTCTAGACGGAAGTTACAAGACATTCTCAACAATAGAATTAAAATTGTAAGTATCATTTGTACCGCTAATATTATATATAATTCGTCATTTTAATTGGGTCTATATCGTTTTTATATCGGGATTCAAGTAAATGTATTTTTTTTAACGTCAGGCATATTAGAGCGCAATCCCATCCTGTGTACAACACTCAGTAGCGTGCAAGCTGTATAGTCGTGTTGAATAGTTTTGTTAAAATGTTATTGTTAACTTTTTTCAAAACTTCTATTTAATGTTTTATTTCAACAAATTTGTTAATAATTTGAGTATAAAGAAGTGCGTAAATCTGACCAATAATTAGGCAGTAAAAATTCCGAATTAAATTCAAATCGCTCCTCTTAGTTTAAAAACAATGTAGGTATAGTCGCTTTTATTTTTGTATTAAATTCACTTTCTTGGCTCCTTGCCACTCACTCTTTTCACTTTTCGCTCGTATCTGGACCATAAATAATTTTATTTTGATTCGGATTTAAGTAGTTAGTTCAATTCTACTATGCGTGGGTACAATCTTGATTTATGTGCACACCTTGTTATAAAAAGAAAAAGTAATTATTTGTTGCAACTAATTATTTGATAGTAGTTTGTACAACTACTAAGTGCGCAAAGTGTCACTTTTCCCACTAGCGCAGAAGTTGGTGGCAAGAGCCGTAAGGTGAGGCGTAAGGCAAATCTAGCGAGTGGGAAAAGTGATTTGCGTACAAGTTGTACACAATACTTTTTCAACAATAACATTTATCAATAAAAGAAATACAGTGATTTATATAGTTATTTTATTTGAACTTTGAACAGAAAGAACTTACAATAGGAAAATCAGATGAATGTAAAACATAAAATTTGAACAATTTTGTATTCTTATTATATTATTATTTCCTAAAATAATGGTTAATAGGTTAATGTTTTTATAAATTAATAGGTACATTAAAATAAATAGTGACATAAATACTTTACTTACTTTTGGTTTAAATATAAAAATTGTACACCAATGAGAAATTCACTATTAGGTTGAACTGTCAAAAAAAATTACAGGTCATAGGTAGCTTTGTTTGACATTTCATTAGTTCTCCAACGGTTATCAGAAGAATTAAGAAAGGGTCTGATTTGCGTATAAAAATTTGTGTAGAAAAGCGTTTTTTGCACAGTGGTTGTGCGAAAAACCAAGACCAAGACTTTAGACTAGGTGGTCCACGACACTGCAGATTGGAGCGCAGAGGTAGCCAAGTGGTATTCGAAGGCCTTTGTGAGATTGTCGCAAGGCCCTCGACAGACTAGGTAGTCGTAATAGAGAGACCCTAGCCTGGGTGGCAGGTCACCAAGGAATTAAAGGCAATAAAAAGGCCGATGAAGCAGCCAAGCAAGGAGAAACAGAGGTTATGATAGGGCCAGAACCATCCTGTGGCATTGCTAAATGCCTAACTAAGAAGAGCATCCACAAATGGATGAAGGTACGCTAAATTATTCCTTAAAAGTAGTTCGACCTGCTAAGACAAAGTCGAGGAGCGACGAGGATGATGGTGGGAATTATGAGCGGGCATTGTAGGCTGAGGAAACATACACACAATTGGCCTAGCAGATGACAGTGTCGCCAGGAAGAAGACGAAACCGCGGAGCACATACTCTGTAAATGCGAAGGCCTAGCAAGGGTGCGGTTTCACTTATTCGGAGAAGAAAAACCGAGAGCAGAGTGCTACGCAAGGGAGGCGGAATCCAGATTAATAGGTCTAATAAAAAGAATAAAGATGGATATCGGGTTATAAATATAGGGAGGACTACAATAGATGTGCAAAGGTCGCAGTGGGATAGGACAAAGAGCCGATCCAATTCTAAACTAATCTAATCCTTAAACTAGCAAGACCAAGCCTAAATGAACAAGAGCAAGATCAATACCAAGACTGAATATGCAAGACCAAGACCAAATGCGCAAGACTCAAACTAAATATTCTTTATTCCACAGCATATTTGAGTTAAGACAGCCTCAACACATGATTTTCCTGGAGCAAAATATTTTTGGTGTTTCGAATCGTCAGTTTACTTCACTATATTTCACCATTACAAAATAAAAAGGAATTATGATTTAAAAAAAAAAACTAAAAATCACGAGCAGAATTTAAAAAAAATGTTGGGATTTGTTATTCGCCTACATCTCGAAAACAATTGCAAATATCCGAAATAAAAAAAATCTCTTGACACTCATTTCACAAATAATTATAATTTTAATTTGAAAGTGAAAATATAATAAAGTGCGGGTGATTACCTTCATTCACTGTCCAACAAAGTTAAACCAATTGTTTCAGTGTAAATACATTGTTTATTTATAACCTTTATTGTATTTTATGGATTCTGCAACAAGTCAATAACAAATACCGCTATTTTACGATGTTTGGAAGGCGCTAGACTTCATGAAGCTTCTTCTTTTATTGCTTTAAACATAGCAGTAGCTAATAATAATAATAATAATTACGTTTTATTGCTGTTTAAGTTGTTTAATGTTTCTCTTCAGTTAAGGACATGATGGCAAGCATTTAGTGTATTTAAAATAATTAGGTAGTAGGTGTCCTTTGTAAATTTCTGTTATGAGTAGCTCCCTTAAGCTACATTATGTTTATGTTGCTTCTTCCTGGAATTTCTTTTTAAGTGTTGGCATAAATTTATTTATAAGTTCTCCATTATTTATGGTTGCAACAACTAAAATTCCTATAAATAACTAGTTTCCAAAATTAGCGTCAAAGTTGAAAGGAAATAGTAGCATTGGTAACCTCTATAAAGTTAGCAGAGCCACTTGCAAATAAATCGATGAAACCTATTCCAATAATTGTCGAATAATTGTCGAGAATTTGTCGTGAACGTAAAAAATTTGTCGCGCTCTTAGTTTTTTTTATAAGGGGTGGCTCTGCTAACTTAATATTAAGTTAGCAGTGCCACCCATAAATAAATATCGAAATGCATCAAAATTATTACGAATAATTGTCGAGTAATTGTCGAAATTCATCTGACGTGAAAAAAACGCAAAGAATCTATTCCGTCTAGCATATTTATACCTTTTTCTTGGAAATTCCTGGTTTTTGAAGAAATATAGGAGAAAACCCTCGAGAAAACCCCACGACAAACACGTTTTGGTCATTTGACAATTGTTCAGATAAATTCTTATTGAAAAAATAATAAATCAACAAAGTTACATAAGTGTACTACATAAGTGTGTTCTATCATTCTGCTTTGAAACATAATTTTTTCGCTCCTGGAAAATAGGAAATGCTTAAAAAAATTTATATTCGTCTATAATGATATGGAGAACACGTAAAATGTCATTATACTCATGCGCTGTTGCCAAAAATACGAAATTTCTTCAAAAACCAGGAATTTCCAAGAAAAATGTATATATATTATATATGCTAGACGGAATAGATTTTTTGCGTTTTTTTACGTCAGATGGATTTCGACAATTACTCGACATTTATTCGTAACAATTTTGATGCTTTTTGATAGTTACCTATGGATGGCACTGCTAACTTAATATTAAGTTAGCAGTGCCACCCCATACAAAAAAAAATTAAGAGCGCGACATTTGTTCTGTGTTCACGACAAATACATTTGGGTCATTCGACAATTGCTCAGTACATTTCTGGATGAAAAAAATCATAATTAACCAAGTTACAAGTGGGCATTACTAAGAAATCGGAATATTTCTTTCATTACATCATACGGTGCGTATATAGGAGAAAACCCTCGAGAAAACCCCACGACAAACACGTTTTGGTCATTTGACAATTGTTCAGATAAATTCTTATTGAAAAAATAATAAATCAACAAAGTTACATAAGTGTACTACACAAGTGTGTTCTATCATTTAGCTTTGAAAAATAATTTTTTTGCTTCTGGAAAATGGCAAGTTGCTTAAAAAAATTTATATTCGTCAATAATGATATGGAGAACACGTAAAATGTCATTATACTTATGCGCTGTTGCCAAAAATACGAAATTTCTTCAAAAACCAGGAATTTCCAAGAAAAAGGTATATACTCGTATATGCTAGAAGGAATAGATTTTTTGCGTTTTTTTCACGTCAGATGAATTTCGACAATTACTCGACAATTATTCGTAATAATTTTGATGCTTTTCGATATTTATTCATGGGTGGCACTGCTAACTTAATATTAAGTTAGCAGAGCCACCCCTATAAAAAAAACTAAGAGCGCGACAAATTTTTTACGCTCACGACAAATTCTCGACAATTATTCGACAATTATTGGAATAGGTTTCATCAATTTATTTGCAAGTGGCTCTGCTAACTTTATAGGGGTGCATTGGTAAACATTTTTGGTTTCTCAAAGTTATTTTGATCAGTGTGGACCGAGGTGTGGACACATTGTTTCTTGTTTCCAAAACTCGAAACTTGGATCGTGAAACCGTCGAGGGTACATTAAAATTATGCAAATGTTTTGTTCTTGCAAACACATTTCAGATTTACTAATTATTTTAACCAGGCAGGTTATTGTGAATTTACTAATTAACTTTACACGGAAATCTATGAAATAGTATACCTATTATAGTCCAGTAACTGAACACCTGAAAATATCGAAAGCTCCTGAAAAGTAGCCGAAGACTTCATTTTGGGCTCAATTTGTAAGTCACGGTCATTTTTTTCGAAAATTCGATAGTTATCGAGATAATGAGACCTAAAAGTCTCATTTCAGCTGCTGCTCTGCCTGTAGGAATTCTGCTGTCTATGCATTAACTTGTGAGCGGGCGGACGAATTGTTCCATAACTCGGCAAAAAATTGTCATTTTCCGATGATTCAAAGTACATCACAATGGGAAGACCTGTAGCTATCATGACTTGCAACTCATTCGTACTCTCGACAAAAATATTTTAAAAAGCGGCAAAATTTTTTTCCACAAGATTTTGAGACTATTTCATTAATTTGTTCAGTTTTTTCTCGTTTAAAAACACCTGCCGTGACCTACAAATTGAGCCCAAAGTGAAGTCTTCAGGGAGTTTTGTCCCTTCATTTACTGAACTATTATGCAATGAGCACAAAATGATGAACATTTTGCACAAGTATGCCTTCGGCTCGTGCTGCAAATCATACGAGTGCAAAATGGGCATTTTGTTGCGAATTGCATACTATACTTTTTCTATGACAACATATCGTTCACGTTTAATACATGCATACATTGCAAAAACTTTGAAAGAAATAAACTGATAATATTTCATTTCTCCGAATTCGCCGCTAATGGGCTTTCTATCAAAATTAAAATATGAATTGAAAAAATATGTAAATATTTTTTTTATTGCTATTTCTAATAGGTACACAGAAATAGAAGCCTATAAAATGTATTTATAGAAAACAACTATGAAATTACTCGTTACCTACTAAAACTTTGACACAAACGATCTGCTGACATTTCATCAATTTGTCGCTGGACGTCTTAATTTGACAAGCCAAAGTCGTCGTGATTTTAGAGTGAACCTAGGTCTAACACGAAATGTTCCATTTCGCATTTGCTGCTTAGCAACTTACCTAGCAGCCGATGCAAAATAGTTATTTTCCTAACTGGTGCGGAAAGTGATACGTTTCCGCGTACGCGACTGCAGTCGACCCGAACGACGCGGACTTCGGGCTAGCGGTCAAGGGCTGGAAAGACAATTTACGCCTGAGTTAGGAACATTATTTTTTCTACGACCGTATATACAAGAAAGTATATCAACCCATTTTTCAACATACATATACAAAACTTTAACCAAAAACTACTATTATTATTATAAATATTAATATTAGAAACACAATTTGTAGCATTCTGTAAATTACTTAAAATTGCCCGTCTAGTGGAGTTATTTGGTGTTAACTGGTAAGTAGATGACGTAGATGAGGATGGCATCGGTTGCAGGTCACATAAAGTTGACGATGAAGATGACGGCAACGGTTTTATGTCATTTGTAGATGAAAGAATTTTGTTTGATATATTTTTCTTATATCAAACCCGGGTAATTTGATAGTTTTTTATGACACTACTCTAAAGAATGTACAGGGTTATATCAAAATATCTTCATTAACAAAAAGCTAGAAAGGATGTAGATTTTATTTGGTGGACTATTTATTCACCTGTTGTAACAATAGTTATAACTTCAGAAGTAAAAACTATCTAATAAGATCAAAATTCGCATAATTTTACTTTCCCGCACTAGTGACAATTTCGAAACTAAAATTTTTGCGGGAAAGTGGGTTAAAAGGCACGGTCGTAGGAAAATGAAATTCTGTACAAAATTTACTTGTTTATGATTGAAGTTACAGTTATTAAATGAACATTTATCGAGGTTCTCGTAAAAAAAGTTCATTCAATTTGAACGTTACCAATTAGGTTATTATATACATGACGAATTTTTAGGAAAAAGTTACTACCAGGGCCACTAGGCTTTTCTGGCTATGCAGAAAAGTTATGGACAAAATAGTTATTTATGTATCAAGAGCGAAAAGTGATACATTATTGATTGAGAGTAATGGTTACCGCGCAACGCGAAGCGGAGCGCAGTAATTACTCGAAAGGGGGTGTCCATTAATTACGTGAGTCGTTTTTAAGAATTTTTCGACCCCCTCTCCCCCCTTGGTGAGATATCGTGAGATTTTCCTTAACTCCCTCCCCCCTCCCCTTATCTCACGCGAGATTATATAAAACCTTTATTTGGACTGTAAACTTGTTGATTATTGAGAGAAAAAAAATTTGTTCTATTACCTACTTTCATTGAAGACTATAGCAAAGACTAGTATTTGTGAATATTAACGTAATTTTTTTTAAATGCAGCTTTACACCGTTTTCTGCGAGAAAAATAATTACGTCATATTTGCCAAGACCCCCCATCCCCCTTAAGTGAGATTTGGAAAGATTTAGCTTGACCCCCTCCCCCCCTAGAACACCTCACGTAATTAATGGACGTCCCCAAAGCAATAATGTCACGTTTTTGCTCGTAATACATACATTTTTTCTGCAATCACATAATTGTAACTTTTAAAAACAAATATAAAGTAGAATTCATAAAAACGTTTAAAATCTGTCAGTTTAAATATGTCAATTCAAATATGTTTCAAACTTTTATATATATATGTCACTGTCAATACAATTGTGTTTGTAGTATCGGTTGTTATGGGCAACGAGCGTTTTGCAATTTTTTACGCTCGGCGAGAGCAAAGTAACTCTTCTCAAGAAACGTCAACTTTTCGTTGTCAATGGCAAGCAAAAAAGCCTACTTTTCAATGTGATTCTAGGAAAACATTTTTTTTGAGTACTCTTATAATCAAAATTAAACTTTCAAAACAAACGGCTGACAAAGTCTACACATCTAAACTTGAAAAAAAGCAATATAAATTTCCACAAAACAGGTTGTAGATTCTATAAGTACGCATCATAGAAATTTGACACTTTTTTGAGTACTTCAATACCCAAAACAAACATTCCGTTATATTTTTTACAGTGTAGAAGGCTCCAGCAACCGTTAATTCGTGTTTTGTGAAATTTTATATTGCCATTTTTTCGAGTATTTTTTCAACAGAGTAGCGGGCGAGACTTTGGTAGCTTTTAATTTCGAAAGTTTGTTATGATTATGAGAGTCCTCAAAACAAATTTATCAAATTTTTTTCATGCGTATTGAAATTTGAACATTTTTTGCAGAAAATAATTGTTTCTTTCGGTTCACTAATTCAAAAGGTAACGGTGTTTGACTGCCATTTTCCGCTTCATATTAACTACAATCCAAAGACAAGCTCGCCTTTGTATTGCCATGCCAATGAATAGCATGGGGACAGCATCAATGAATAAAAGCCCTTATTGTCTTTCCTCCTTTGGAACTTTTTTCAAGGGCGCTGGCGATGATGGCAAATCTTAGGCTGAAATTGGGAGGTATATTATGGTCTTCGAACAAGATTCGAGAAGACATATTAATAAAACTGGGAGAATACATACTTCACACGAGTTAAGATAACATATTTTGGAGAACATATTCACTGAGCGAGTTCTAGAACAAATCATGGCACTGGGTCTGTGTTTCAAGCAAAGATTATTGCCGCTATAGCCTTGTATTGATGAAAACGTCAGGAGAGGATATACCGGAAACAAAATAAAAGTGGTCTAGAATGGTAAAAAACTGTAAAGAATCTCTTGATAGACTGGCTTAAGCCAACACAGTGTCTATAGTATGAGTGCCAGCACATGAGTAGATTGCTGGTAATGAGATATCGGATCAGTTAGCAAAAGAAGGCTCTTAAGAAGCTGTTCTGTGTAATCTCAAAGGATTGTATAAAAGGGGGGATCGAGAATTGGCTAGATAAGGAGCACCAATCCAAAAGGAGGCTGACACAAGGTCACTCATTGTATGGAGTTTTCTAAAAAAAGGTAGACAAGTAACTCTCAACGTGGCAATTGAAACTGGACAAGAGAGATTTGAAGACAGTTAACTGGTCTCTGGACACTTACTCTGAGAAAACATCTGCACAATATGGGAAGAAAATGATGCTAAATGTTGAAATACTCAGTCACATATAGAAGACACGAAGCTTCTGGGATACAAGTAGGCAACATTGTAGATGGTTCACAGATTTAGTTCAAGCACCTGTGCTGATGAGCACTCGGATGAGCACAAAACGAATGAATGCCGAATTTAGAAAATAAGCTAAAAATGTGTTGCTAATTAGTTGCAAGAGAAAAAAATATTTTGAGTCAAATAACAAAGTCGTTTGGTATTTTAATTCGGGTAGGAAGAAAACAAAATCATTAAAATAACTCAATCGTTTTTCAAAATAATCTTCATTTCCCAAAAAAAGATGGACCTATTTTTCAGCCACTAAAAATCGCACGAAGGGCTCTGACCCTTCCTAGCCCCCTCCTCGGACCGTTTTAACAACAACGACCGAACGACAGGTCGATCGTCGACCTCTAGGGTAGACCCATGCATCCGATGGAATTTTCTACGTAATATTACGACCAAACAAATGATATATTGTCACGAGCAACTGTGTAGACCGACTGCGTGAAACAAGATAAGACATAGACC
>CAJUYI010009441.1:0-10013 GCA_910591695.1 Galerucella pusilla | reverse complement strand
CATCAAATCTTCCTAGTTTGTGCATTATGAATTTCTAGTACTTACCAATACTCGATACGATACCAAAACGGTTCGTAGAGTTTGTTCAACAACCATCCTTTGCCGTTACGTCATACATTGTCCATCTTGATCTCTTATTCAGGATATGGATGAGACGTATTTCTTAACAATTATCGACGTAAATTTTATTCCTTTTGACAGCTCAGTTGTCACATTTTGTAAACAATTCTTGATTATAAAGCTATGTTCGCGGGTCACAATCCGAACCAGTCTGGAATTAACTGTACATTGTCTAGAGCGCATGCTTAGTTCCGAACCAGCGCGAACGGTCTTATAATGGCCACTTGCACCGTTATTATAACAGTAGTTTAAAATTTAACTATCAGTTAATTTTGATTTTTGGCTTGCATCGCAATTTAAGCCACGGTTAAACTCTTTTAAGCCACTGTTAAACTAAGTCACCAATTTTGGAGGCTTAAACCACAGTAGTATGAATTCTAACCTAAAAAACACACAAAACTTATGTAACTAACGTCAAAAAAAACTCGGTGCGTCTAAAAAATGGATTTTTCCTTGAGGATGATAGGGATATATTGTAAATACCACAAATCTATGAATATTCAACTGAAATTTTAAGGTAGCACCCCCAAAAGACCCTTTTACTGGGAACATTTGTTTCAGTTCTATAAATTGTCAATGTAAAATTATTGAAAACAATACAAGAGCAAGAGCTTTACAATTACTATCAATCGTTTCAGGGGCAAATTTTAAATAGAAAGGTCAAATGGCCAAATGGGGGTATATTTGGACAAGAAATCAACTGGCACAGTTATTATTTTGTTAAAATTCTTTTTGAGCATTGAGAGAATACATTTCTAATAATTTAAAGTATTGGTGAAGATTTTTTTCTAATTATACGCCCCACACACAACCACCAGTCATCTAATTTTTTATATCCGAAATTTAACCTCAAAATATCATTGTCTGACGAGTCTGAAGCAGTCTGAAATTAGGTATTAGTACCAACAGATTTTAGTTTTGCAAAACTTCCCCAGATTGATAGGTCTATTTTAACCAAGAACCCTTAAATTACGGTGCAAGGGATTGCAATTTAATCGATTATTTAAATTTTAACAGTATGTTATTTTAAACAGTGAGTTAGCAAATACGGTGCAAGTGGGCATAAAACAACTGACATATCGATCATTTGCGCATGAGCAGCCGAACCGAACTTTCAGTCCTCACCAAAATCAGAGAACTGTTAGGACTGATTCCGATCCGCGAACACCGGACTATTATTAAAAATTCAGAATTATACCTTTTAGAATACGCATGCGAATAGTCTCTGAATGGTTCGGATTGTGATCCGCGAACATAGCTAATATACATTGAAGTTTGTTCTAGCTTAAAGAATCCTCAAACTTGTTTCAACAGCAATGCATTGTTTTGAACCAAATTATAAACCTCAAAGTGTAAAATAACATTCAACTAATATAAGACAAACGTAAAACAGCAGAATACGTCACCAATTATGACGTAACGGGAAAGGATGGTTGAACAAACTCTACATATGCCAGTTTGAACAAACCTAATTGACCAATGCAGAGACAAATCTACTATTTACAATAAAATTTGTTTTTTTAATCATACCGGAGATTCTGTTTAACATAAAATCTTCAAATTGATTTTACTTTACTGTTATAAGTTGTCGTTTTGTGACTATTATTATAAATTTAATTCTAAAATAATAATTTGCTAGAAACTTGTGAGTTTATTCCTTTTTAATATTAAACAATTTGCAACAAATGACGTTTTTATATCAAAACTCCAATACAACTAAAAAGAAAAACAACGAAACTTGACTCTATCTCATTTTGCGTATTTTTAATAGTTTACTTTTTACATAGCATATGTACTCTTAGGCTGTTCTTCATCTTGTAAACCTGTGGATTTTTTCACGTATTGTGGATTGACTTGAATTTCTTCATCCATTGTTAAAATTTGTCTATCTAATTCCATACAAAGGGCTAATTGTTCTTCTAGACCTTTCAGAACTTCCGGACCGCTGAACTTGTCGGGTTCATCTCTGAATACAACCATTCCGTCTTTTTGGTTTATTGTTGCAAAAATTTGTTGTTTCTCAATCTAAAATTATGCAATACATCAAAATCAAGAAATATTTTTTATTGCATACTTTTTCTTACCATTTGCAATATATGACTTTCAGCTTCTCCAGGACTAGACAGACCAACTCTACTGGCAACATCTGATAAACTTAACGTCAAAAATGTCTTTGTTAACCTCTGTATATTCTTCTTATAAAGCACCGATGATACTTGTTTGACAAGACCCATATTATGGTCTCTTGTGAACACCTGAAACATAACCAATTTTTAATTTGAGATAATAAATCAGCAGCCCAATTGTCAAATCGTGCATAATACCACAGGTCCTTAACAGTTTCCTTTTTCATAGTTTTAGCAAAGATTACAGAATAAAAATATAAGATGTTTCACTCCAGGGCGGTTTGATTCAATTTGCTTTCCCAAACAGACGCCGCTTTAATAAATTATGTTTACGACTCGCTTTTGTTGTCAATAACGAGACCGGTAGATACCAGAGAAGTTCGAAAAGCTTATTTTATTTTAAGCTATACAGGGGTAATTAGAGAAATATATATTTAAATTAATAGGATTCTTTATCACAAAGATTTATTTTTAAATGTTAATTATTTCGAAAAATGTTCGGGATATGAATTTGAAAAGGTGAGTAAAAAATAAACTTGAATTTTTAAAATGAATCAATTCACAGTTTTTATCCAGCATCTTGGTAATTTTGTGATACTTATTGATAATCTAGCAGATATTCATCACAAATTCAATTAAATATATTCATTAGCCACCAGAATAATAGGGCAGCTGAATCTTAAATTTTGATCTTTAAATAACGTGTATTTTTTGGATTGTCAAGGTTAAAACAGTGAAAAGAGAAGCAGCTGCAGGATACCTTTAATAAAAAAATTTATAAATGTTGTAAAATACCAAGTTTGGAATTTGGTTTATGTGTTAAATTTAATCTATTATCTTTCAATATACATTTGAGAGTAAAATATATACGGACTCTGGTATAGAGACTGGCATAATATTTGAAAGGAAATTGATTACATGGTTCAAAAGGAACTGACCAATTCCCCATTGGTTAGCTATAGAATTGAATTTTTGTGTTTTCTTGCTTGTAATGTACTTGTTTATATAATATCCTTATTATAAAAATAAATCCGTAATTTTGTATTAGCAAATATTACAAAATATTTAGTGTTTAAGCTTTGCTATTAATGAGAAAAATATTAATATGACTTTTTGCGCATTTCAACAATTAATTAATAAATTTAAAAAATCTATACAACATAATGGCATGGAGATCAGCTGCTAAAAGTCATTTGAAAAATTTATTGTCCATACACAATAAAGTAATCAAAATCCTAAAGGAGGATAATGCCACTGACTTACCATTACAGTTAAGAAACAAATATATTCTTGAATGCCTATTTTATCATTATCCTACTCTATGTGATGGTTACACTAATAATGCTGAGAGGACTAGGTATAGAAATCTAGTTCTACCAAAAGTTAAAAAAGAAATTGGTAGAAGGTCTAACATTTATTGTGCTCATTATTATTTTAATAAATTACCAAATAACAAGAAAATAATTCCAATTGTAAATAACAAAAATGTTAAAAAAGCCTTAAAAGAAGCTACAAAAAATTTTGAGTTTATATCATAGAAAAGAAAATGAGTCAGATTCAAAGATTATATTGTAAGCAATGAGACTATTTTCTATTGTAATTTGCAAAAACTATTTTTGATTTAGTTTTTTTTAGTATGTAAGCTTGAATGACCTAATTTTTAGTTCTAAGTTAGTTTTAAGCCAGACTGCGGACAGACTTATGTCTCTGCAGCAGTATGCAAATTTTATAATTGTTAAATTTGCATATTTGTATTCTATTTTCTGGATTAAATAAATAAATAAATAAATATAAAACACGAACCAATAAACACTGTTCTAAAATAACAGGGCTCGACGGGCGACGTCCCGTATAATATGCCAAATTAAATGCAAGTAAGGACGTAGCGACGTACTGTACCATCCAAGTCACCAGCGGCATTGGTGCTTTACGCGATAAATTCGAACGAGTGAAACATCTCATATTTTTATTCTGTAATCTTTGGATTTAGCAATCAGTATTCTATCTTGAAAATTATATTGTCTTATGTGCAAAATATTCAAAACCTCATTGATATGTATTTTGGTGGAAAGAAGTAACTACACTGATGTCAAATGTTGAAAATTGAAATTTGTTATTAAAACTTTTTACACAGCATAACTACAGTTGGAAATTCAAATCTTCCAAAGTAGCACTATACCAGCTGTCAATAGGTGTGTTCTTTTTGACTGAGATCTCAGCTCACTTCAGTTAAAGTGATCTGAGATAAAGTGATGTGAGTGAACACCAAAAAGAACGAACTACTCAATTGAAACGCGAGATCTGCCGACGCATGCTTGAATAAGAGACATAAAACATATAAATTCGTATCAGCATCTAATAATGTTATTGTATCCATAATTATTTCTCTTCTATTTAGTCAATTGATAATTTGTAACAAAAGAAAATTAGGTTATGTGTGTTTATATGTAAACAAATTCAAATATTTCTTCATCCCCTCCACTTTATTTCCGACTCAAGTCCAACTGATACCCCCTTACATCACATTCATTCGGTGAAGGGGGTGGATAAATCTCAGCTCACTTCGGAGTGAGTACATCAAAAAGAACACGCGCATTACCTATTTGAGCTGAGATTAACTGAGATCTCAGTCTAAAAGAACACACCTAATAACACATTTATAATTTGTGAATTTGCAAAAAGCTACCCAAAACCGAGAAACATACTAAGTGCTCAAAAGTTTATAGTACAAATAATATTTACCAATAAATATATGGTCAGATCTGACAAAATACTCACCTCTGAGTGTTTGTTAAGTACTGTATTTAATTCTGCAGTGTTATTTGATGTAAAGGCATTAGCTAAATCAGTATAAGGCAGAGATAGTGGCTTTATAAACCTCGTAACCACTTGTGAAGCATATTTAGGAATTGGTTGCACCTGAAATAATAAATAATTAATTTGGACATAGCTAACTATTAAGAAACATACCTTTCCATGTAACAGCAAAGAAACCAAGATATATTTCTTGAATGATTCCAACATAATATGAGAAACAGCCATTGAAGGTGTTGTAATTGCCACTTCAAAAAAATATAATGCTCTATCTAAATTACGAACTGCTAAATAAATCATACCGCCATAATAATAATATAAAAGAAAGTATTTCGAATCAAATAGAGGTCTAGGACTTTGAGATATCTACAATAAAAGTTATATACATGAAAGTTGTAAGGTACTTTATATTGTTTGTTATTCACTTACCTCTTGACATATTCCAGTAATATCAATATCTAACACTTCTAGAGCTGGCTTAAAACATTTTGCTAGCAAACATAACTGACACAAATCAGCATGAATGGACGTTAATTGTGAATCAAACAATCGCAACTTTGAAATAGCTTTTTGTAATAATAGTATTCCTTTTAAAGGTTGTTTCTGCTCCACTAAGTAGTTGGTAATATGATGGCATAAATCAGCAACTAAAAATCAAATACAATTCAACATGTATATTCATATGGCAAGAGAATTAAATGCTTACATGTGTCAGGAGCGAACCTGATTTGTTCTCCATTGCAATTTAATATGAAATCTTGAGCTTGGGTGAATGTGGTTTCAGCAGTAGTGGCTGTTGGAGTTGCATTAAATTTAGCACATAGTACAGCCAATATTCCCAAGGAATGATGCTGAATGTCTAACGTTTCCAACACATTATCCAGATGTTGACTATGCTTTACTAATATTTCATTAGATTTGTTTAAAAATACACAAAGCTCTCTAAAGTTACCTAAAATCATAACCTTTAAAAGAAGGTACAAAACTTTAATAATAAAATATTAACCATGGGAAGAAGAAGTCCTAACAGTATTCACAAACTGTTCCAATGCAGATGCCATTTCATTGGAACTACCTATGAATTCCAATATAGTTTAAGTATTTAATTAAAAATAAACACCACAAACACTATTCCTATTTGACTTTTATGAATTGCTTGTTTATATGACATTTGAGTTTTGACCGGTGATTTAACTGTCACACTGAAATGTAAAATATCAAAACAAATTTGGTCGAGGCCACACCGATTGGGGTGTAGGTGTGTTATCTGTGGGTGTAGGGTGTAGTGTAGCGATTGATAAATCATTGGAAACGTTCACCTTATTAAATTTCAGTAACTAAATATGAAATTTTAATGTGGTGAACAAATTCATCTTTTCTCGAATAACCATCATATTTTATAATTTTTATCTTGTAGAATTGTCAGCATGCTTCCTAAATTATTAAATTATTGAAAGAATCTGAGAATCGCCGAACGCGCCCATGGTTTAATGTCTATTGTAGTTTTATGTCTGTGAGCCTCTGTCAAAGCTGTTCTGTCAATGCTGTCAAGTGTCAATGTTGTCTTGTCTCTTTTCTGTCATTCATAATTTTCCTATTTATTGTGAGTGAAAGTGTATTTGTTAAAAAATGTATTTTGTTTGCAATTTTTACAAATGAAATCAGACAGTATCCAAATATTTTTATACAAAATAATGTGAAAAAAACTTTGAGCAATGAGTGTCTTTGGTGATTTTCAACAAGTTTGGCTGCAGAGGTTTCCCGATAGCCCTTTGCCAGGTGCCTGGGAGGAGGATGTTAGAGCCAACCTAGCAAAACATAAACAGAAGGTGCTACTTTTAAAGGAAGAACTAGAAAAAGAGCAATTCTACGTTGAATATTTAGAGAGGCTGTTAAGTGATGTGGAGGAACACAAGAAAAAAATATCAAAAGAGAAAAGTGATGAATCTGATGATGTCATTGGAGATACAGTATCTAAAGTAAATATAACATTTTCTGTGTTTGAATTAATTTGCAAATATTTATTCATTCACGTTGCTTAATTCTAGTTTCCTCATTTCCTTAAATCCTTGTTATGTTGTAATTTCCCATTTAAAGGTGTGGTCATTATTATTTTTTAAGACATGAGCAATACAAAACAATAATGTTGATAAAATATTAATTAATAACTTTTGTCTTGAAGTAATTGCATATTTATTAGATTAACCATATTTAATCAAGCAGAATCAACATCTACAATACAATGTGAATAGTTTTCAGTTGATTTATCATTGTACTATGTGACCTGATTATTTTAGTAACTGAAATTAGGAAGTGGTTATTAAAATATTCAAATTTTCATGAACAAAAAATAGCAGTGAACAAACTAATTACTGTAGGAATTAAAAACATGATTTTGTTCACTCATTATTTTTATTGCAGAACAGTTGCCTATTAAAATCAATCATTGTAAAAACATTGAACTGTGTCGTCTGTGTCATAATTTACTGTAATTAAGTGTGAATATTTGGTATTGAATTGGTATTTTGCAATTATCTTTCTTTTTAAGATTATGTCATTCTATTTACAAATATATATTTTTGAGTTTGCTTAGTATAAATAATGTAAAAATGTATCCAAAAAACTTATTGATTGCTGAGAAGGGTAGAAATTAATGCATTTTAAAAAGTGTCAAATCTTTGTTTTGTATTTTGACTAATAAATTTTTAGACTGAAGTCAGTAAACCATCCACAATATCATTGAATGTTGAAGAACCAGAAACTATATCAGCTAATATGTGTGTGAATGAATTATCCAAACAATTGGTCAGTAGTGAGGTTCCAGAAAAATATGAACCCACAGCTCCACCTGATCCAGATTCAGGAACTTTTGTTACTGTAATAGAGGTGAATGGATTGAAACAGAATACATCACCAGTCAAGATACCACCAAAGTAAGTTTTTTTTAACCAAATTTAATTAATGAATGTAATATTTTCAATAAAATATTGCTGCCTAAATGTGTGAACTAGGTAGGTATCTCAAATGTTTTATAAATTGAGTTATCTATTTAGATACCTACTTTTTACAAACTAGATGTTGCAAGGAAAACTTGTTGTGGAGTATACTTTCTAATAGATAACCCAATTTAGCAAAATTTTAAGTTATGTTACTTAGTTGTTACATTCAGGTAACAAGTATGATAGTTGTATAACTCTTTTTACTTCAGGGTACCACAAAGGCCCGACTCTTTAAGAGCCAAACCAAAAACCAGTTCCAGCGATTCTAGGTCATCTTCATCTGAATTTCTAGCAGTTACAGATGAACCCTATTATGATATGGTGGCAACAGATGAAGATTTTCTAGTCAAAAGTAATCATTCCAGTACAGAGAATGTATTTAGCTCCACAAGTACTCTTCAACTAGAGTTGAAAAGGGATTCAACACAGACTGTACAAGATCCACAATCTCCTGGCACCTCGAATTATGTTAATATTGAATATTTTATACAGTTAGTTGAAACAATTATATTTCGATGGAAAATAGGCGAGCCAAATTGGAAAAAATATACTTAATGAAATTTATGTCACAATTAGCTGCGTAAATGATAAATTAGGTGCAGTAACATTTTCCAAAAACCGAGGGTTTGCTAGGTTTTCTAAATCTAACTTTTGTTCCATAAAAAAAAACATGGAAATTACTTAAGTGCTCCAAGAAACTTTGCAGAAATTTTTCTTAGATAAAAAAATTTGTGCCATGCAATTGCCTTGGTAACAAAAAAAGTGCAGGCCAAATAATGTGATTTTAATTTTTATAGACTGCAATACCGAAATTAATGCAATTTCAATGAAAAACATAATGAATAATTTTTTTTTGTTAAGAATTTTATAATTTTTTGACAAAAAAATAAAACTATTCATTTTTTTAACGTCCATAAAATTAGCCTCAACAACCCAGCCCAATCAAATCTAAAATACCTAAAAATTTTGTGCTTTTTATGTGCTAATTAGTTGCCCTAATCGGAAATTTGTTGCTCATATAGCAACCGAGAAAATGATGACAATGACAACTTTTTTTAAAAGTTAGCCTTGTCATATGATATTACACGGTAAAATCATACAAAAACACCCCAATAATTAGTTGCTCCATGATCAATGATCAGAGCAATTGAATATTAGAAGAAAAGTGACTTTTGATCAACAAATTTTTCCGGAGAGACTCAAAAACGCCTGAGATGGCCGTGAAAAATTAGTTGCTAATTAGTTGCTCCGTGTACAATGATCAGAGCAATTAAATAATAGGAGAAAAGTGACTTTTGATCGATGAATTTTTCCGGATAGACTCAAAAACGTCTGAGATGGCCGTGAAAAATTAGTTGCTAATTAGTTGCTCCATAAACATTAAATATTAGCAGAAAAGTGACTGTTGAATAACTAATGTTGATTAAAAAAAAAGTAAATTGTTAGTTTGACTAAAGAAGATAAAAGATTGTAATAGTTAAATCTCTTCTCCCAACTGAACACCCCAGTTATTTGTAAAACTACATTCGATTTCTTTTTGATACTACTGAAAGAAAATCCGACTTGAAACAAATGTGGGAAATTGCTTAGAATCGCGGATCCACCTAATTTTGGCCGTACAAAATATATATAAATATTCGATAATTCGACTGTTTTTAAATAAACTCAATATAAAATGCTTATGATTTTATATCTGTTTCAAATTTTTTTCTTAAGAACCTATTTAGGATATCGAGATATTTAAAACTTATTTTTCTCCTATTATTTAATTGCTCTGATCATTGTCTACAGAACAACCAATTAGCAACTAATTTTTCACGGCCATTTCAGATGTTTTTGAGTCTCTCCGGAAAAATTAGTTGATCAAAAGTCACTTTCCTCCTATTATTTTATTGCTCTGATCATTGTCCATGGAGCAACTAATTAGTAACTAATTTTTCACGGCCATGTCATA
>CAJUYI010009440.1:0-10016 GCA_910591695.1 Galerucella pusilla | reverse complement strand
CATATCACGTATGCCCCAAGTGCCTCTGATAACAACGGTATACTAATCTGCCGGTTTGCGTGGTGGGGGTAGGAATATAGAGTAGTCTAAAATCCGAAAAAAAAAATACTCGAGCGCGTCAAATTTTCGGAAGGGGTGTTAAGTAGACCCCAAGAAACTGACGATTTCGGCGTGACGATAAGTTACGACAAATTTTTGAAAATGCAAAAAATAAAAGTTCTTTTGAAATACTCAAGCGCCTCAGATTTTCATAGGGAAGGTTTATCTCGGTATCCTGAAGGCATATTTACTTAATCTGACCGAAAAAGGTCTGTATTACATGTTTATGGCACATTCCTTTTTTTTGCTTCAATTCTTCACTTCGTTTTGCTAACGGTGCGTCCAAAAAATAATTTGAGGATCAACAGGCTATTGAATAATATAAATAAATGAAACTGTACATGTTTATAATACTTTTGTATACAGATACGCGTAACTTGTTCCGAGTTCACGAAAATTGTTGAGAAGCTTAAGGAAAATTTTTTTTGAGATATAATAAAATTATGATTGACTTAGGTCAAGTGCCCGGGCTGTTGAGCACAACCCAAACGTTTGAATGAATGAATGAATGAAAAAAATATAACATACCTAATTTAATCATCGTTGTTTCATATCAACTTTTTCTAACACCCTCCGTTTTAGAGATAAAAACTCAAAAAAACGGGAGTTTGAGTTTTCATGATGCTTTCATGAAGTCCAAAAGTTTTAACTTTGGACAAAAATGTAAAAAGACCTTTTTTGTGTAAAATAAAGTTACCCTCTTTTTATATAAACTTTTTTTTTGTAAAATGTATCGTTCGCGACTTATATGCCGCAACGCGTTTTTCGGAAGGCTAAAGGGCTCCTCCACACTTCCGGTCATGCGGAAACTGGCAGATTTTGTATTTTTAGTAAGGTTTAGTTAATATTCTTTAAAATTAAAATGAAAAAATCGCGCTTGAGAATTCCCGATTAACGTTTTTTTACAAGTTCGCGACCCTATAACTTGGCGGCTTCAAGGACCTATCGTCAGATTAGTTAAATTTAGTCTTTAAACACTAAAATCAACCCCAATATCTTAATATGACGCGCTCGAGTATTTCAGACTATCGATTTTTTTTACTAATCTGATCGTCTATCCTAGGCGCGCGTCGCTACATATAGAGCTAATACTTTCCAAAGTTGTTCTATTAGGTCTATGGTATCTCTCATAATCCCCTATTCGCCTCCCTAACTATAATAAGTGTGCGGTTATAGTACCACAAAATTCAAATATACCTAATGCTATGTTTTAAAATAATACTGGTGAGGGTGAGTGGGATAAATGTAACAAAGGATGCTATTTTTATACTCATATTGCATGAAACCTTATGTTATACCGACATGAAAATTGCGGTTGAGATTGTTACGTTGAACGGATGTTTGCAGATAGAAAATAGAGTCGGCAGACTGCAACGACGTTTTGTAATAATATAATAATAATAGAGTCGTCATTCGAGGCGTACTCCTTCACTTGTAACGAGATTCTAGTAATTTTATTCTGTATCCGATGATATTTTAGTATATAAAACTAACATCACAAATTGTCTGAGAATGATACAATTTGAAATAAAAATAACAGTGTAGAATGAAACTTAAAGAGGCCCGTTAATTACTAATAAACAATTTCAATCGCGCATTTATGCCGACATCTACATTTTCAGCAAGACTGATTTTAGTTTAAACTGGATATTTAACTATCGAACGAGCTGTATTATTTGGTATGAAGCTGAATAGGAAACGTTTGCTGAAATTTTCATTGTATTTTTTGAGATACAACCTACAATTTTCAATATTCACCAATTTTCCAGTCATATTTTCTGTTTTCCTTCCGCTTATTATTATGTTGATTCTATGTATTGCTCTTTTATGGATAATAAATTGTTTGTATTTTTACACGGATCATACATTTTTAAAGATTAATTTAATTGTATGTAAATTTTCTTATTTCAGATGATGAAAATTCGGAAGTCCACGGTGTGATAACTAAAGAGGGACTATTCGAAGGCACAGTGTACACTACCTTAGAAGAATTTCATATCGAACCTATTAGTAGATATTTATCGACAAAAGCCATGACAGAGCCGCCATTCCATTCAATAATATATAGAGCTTCTGACGTGCAGAATCCCATAAAAGGTAAGATAATTCATTCAAATGTAAAACTACAACCATGTTGAAGAAAAAATTCATTTCCACTTGCCTAACTTTAGCGTTTAATATTCATATTTATATGCTTTGGTAAGTTTTGTTGTACCCTACCTTTTGTATCTTTTTATGGAAATTTTGTAAAAATTTTACAGTTAGTGGTTGAAGGTATTACGGAAAGGCATATATATATATACACGAAAAAATTGCAAAAGTAATAAATAAATCATCTAATAAGAATGAAATATAATACATCTGACGTTATAGATGAACAATTTGCATATTCTTTGGTGGTTGAGTAGTAAGCACAACAGACTCTCACGCGGTAAACCCGGGTTCGATTCCCCGCGAGGAATTTTTTATAATTGTTAATTTTATTTTTAAATAATCATTCTGCTTGATATTAATAACGACAACAGGTAGACGTTAGAAATATTTAGCAGAATATTCATTATTATAGTTAATGGTACGGTACCCTCCATGAGGGAGTCCGACTGGCAGCATCTACTTATAACAGCATCGTATATTTAAAAAAGGAAACCGTAGCATTATACAAATTGGACATTCGCTTACCACAAAATTAGTGGAAACATAAAATTGAATTGTTAAATTTTTAATTCGAAGTTATATTACAGTTTATAGAAATTTTTATTTTCTAGATTTTTTCCTAAGTGGGTCGTAGAAAAAATATGCTGCTCGACTCGTGTAGATTGTCCATATCGCACTTGAACGATTGAGCACTCCGCCTACGGCGTCGTGCTTCATCCTCGTCCTCGTGCGATATGGCCATCATATCCACACTAGTTGCACAAACTACAATTTCTTTCAAAATATGCCCTTTTACATTTAAAAACTACCTGCCAAATGTCAAATCAATTTATCAATCCATTTTAAAGTTATCGAATTAAAACATTCAAGTTTTCAAAATTTCAACACCCTGTATTTCGAAAAGTAGCTAGACCCCTTAATCGCGCAAAAAAAGTTATGGAAATAATAGTAAAAATTTATCCGAACAAATTCAAGTAGATCACTAGCACTGCGAATACCAGCTTTGCATAGAATTTCAATATAGCATCGGTGGTTCAGTGGTTCGAATCCGGGTATGAGCATATTTATTATTATGAATCGCTGCTTCGTAAACGAGAGAGAGACTAAGGAGGCACAAGCACGCAAAAGCAAGGCACATAACGAAGCAATGTAACATAACGCAGCGTAACGTAACGCGCAACGGTCAGATCTTTTGCGTCGCGACCCCTGGTCGCTCAAACATAACCTGGCGTAAAGAACTAAAGTTCCAAAAACCTGTGATTGGAGGAGATTTTCTTGAAAAAGTGTTGTCTTCAGTAGGTATATTCACAAGCAATAGTTAAAAATTCAATTTTATGGTGAATGATTATAAGTAACTCAAAAAATAGTTTCAACCCATTGAATATAAATATCGAATGAAAAAAATCAAGTATCATTGAGATGCTCTAATTAACGGTGTAGAAATAAATGTTTTAGTGTACTTGATAAACGAGTCATTCATATTTATTAAATAAGAAAAAATTAATAAGAATGAAGGTACGAAGTACAAATCCATTTTACAGAAAACTGTAAATCAATACGGACTCCTTATTCATAATATACTCTTCGTCACCGTAAAAAGCGTTTGACAGACATGGGCGTTAAGATGTAACTTAAAGGGTTGCGGAGGAAAATAAACTTTGCGTTTTTGTGCCCTAAAGGCTTCCCTTCAAGTGATAGCTTACTTCAACCGAACCTTGAATGAAGTAAGAGTCAGAAACGGCTCCAGAAAAAAATTTGATTTAAAAAGATAAGTTGTATTTTTCCAAATAAGTGCTAATTTATGAAAATATCTTGAATTATACAATACATGAGACCAGTATCATGAAGTAGATATCGTCAGGGATAAATCTTCAAGCTTATGTGTGCTTTTTTGTGCTTATATCTATTTACTGTGGTCTTTGACGTAATTAACAGCTCCTGAGGAATAGAAGTTTAGCAATTTCTTACAAACTCCAATGTTACTCATTCTATACACGGAACATTATCCAACCAATATGCCGTCATCCTCAGAAACTTCTTCAGTAGTTATCCTCCATTTTTCCCTCTGCTTCCATCCGTTGTTAACGTAGTCGGGTGTTCATCATCATTAATATATTCTCGGAATTATTTGAGGTTTTGTTCCAACCCACAAGTTTTGTACGATCAGGGAACGGTTTCAGAACTGCTAGGATCGATTATATGCGCAGGCGTTAACTTCACACGGTTACATATTTACAAAAATCACTGCCGGATTGGAACGGTTTTGTGATTGCATTTCGTACGATCAGATCAGTAGGATTAATCAGAATATAATAATATATGGACCTATTTTGTGAAATAATATCTTTAAAACATGTATGAGCCCAATTTACAACATTATTAACTATTTAAGTTGGTATTCACTTCAAATTAAGCTCCCCCCTAAATAATTTCATTCTTAACTTTTTGTTGGGAGTTAATTCCAAATCATCTTCACTGCTTGTACTATCAAATTCTGGAAAATTGCTAATTCGATCGTCACGCATTTTTACATAGAACTTTCTTTACTAAAGCAAGATTGATTTACCGTAACGCACCTAACGCCACAAAAAACATTAGCTAGAAAAATTAAAAATCGAAAAATGGGTCGAAACGCTTAAATGAATGCAAGAAATATAACCAAGCTAAATGACAGATGGAACAGCTGTTTAATTCAATACAGTATCAATGCGCGGGCCAGTCCAAACAGTATTCAATTTGAGCCGTGTATCGTGTATCGAAATTACCGTTCTGAAATCGTTACATAAATGATCCAAAGGCAGGTTGGAACGTTACGGTTTTTCGACGGGTTGGAACAAACCAATGAAAAGCTTATAACACGAACATAGGTTGCCAAAGTAAAAGCTGAAAACAAAAGATTCATATTTACCTGTTGAAAATGGAAAATTCGTTTCATATTGTATTCTCAGGTTTCAAACATTGTACGACATATTATGAGTATCATTATTGCTAGGCTTAGGTTTAAGTTCCTCACTTAACATTGCATTTATTATTTATTTTAAAACTTTTTTCTCCAAGTTCTATCCAAACCCTATTTGATCTAATCTGATGATATAATTTTTCTTAACTTCATTTTTGTATTCCTTATCTCTTTAATTTTTTTTCAGGACAACCGTGTGCGTCACATCAACTTCATCTAAAACGCTCGAACAAAAACCAAAATCATCGTAAAAAGCGTTGGTTACTGGAAGCCGAAGCCAAACTTCCACCAAGTTACGATGATCCTCCGTTACTATTCAATCCAAATAGAACCAGACGTCCCTTCAATCCAATATTCGATATGAATCAGCCCATAGACGAAGAACTCGAAATGTTCACTAATAGAACGTCTGTGGATACGTCGGGTTTGATTTTCAGAAATGTTAATAAAAGAGCTACTGTCGATCCAAAAAAGACTACTTGTATGTTGTATCTGCAAGCTGACCATCAATTTTTTTCCAAATATGGGACCGAGGAGGCTTGTATTGAGGTGATGACGAGGCACGTGCAGAGAGTTAATGCCATCTACAGGAATACAGGTGAGTTATTCAACAATGTTATTCCTTCATTTCTGTTCTCAATATTTTCCTATCTTCAGTATATTATTATTTTTATTTGTAATTGAAATTAACAAACAAACTTCAAAAAAATCACAGACAAGAAAAAAAAGTGAAAAACAAATGTTGGTTAAGTTTGGTTAACGCCACAAACATGTTTAGGGGGAGGACTTTCAAAGTACCACTTAAAAGATGATAGATGTCTTGAGAGGTGTAATATCTTAACTACCACATACAACTTAATCCCCCCGAACAATTTATAACATCGTATAAAGGGGTTGAAGCATTGTAATTACATGAACAGCATTAATTTCCACAATATTGCAGTCTCAACCACAACCGAATATTCTCAAATAATTTAGGTGTATACAATACAATTTGGGAATAACAACTTTCTCGTTGGTGTGTTCCATTGGCTCTAAACATACTAGCATTCATTCCAGTGGAGATGTATGGTAGGTATAAAATTTGCCGAACTTTTTATATTTTAACTATAAGAGAACGGCGGATTGATGGAGATGCTTACTTTGAAAACTCTATATTAAAATTGCTGGAAAAATTAAGTTTAGGTCTGGCCTTTTGTGACACTTAACGTGGGGGGAGTAAATCACGACAAACGTGCATGAGCTGTGAATATCTCAATGGTCCATTGGTATTTTTTGCCCTTATCCATATAAAACGTCGATAAGAGGATCAAATTGATTCGTGGTGAATATAAAGTTGAAGAGCCTCTGGCTTAATGTAGGAAAAAACATTATGGATTATTCAACAAGGTCAGTTCATTATATTTAGTATGTAACATTTAAAATGAGATTAATGGACATTTGGAAAAGTGGAACAGCTAGAATACTTAGTAATCTTGACAGCAGGAGGAAATGGTGTGAAGAAATAAGAGAAAACTATCTAGAGGTAGTAGGGTAGCAGGAATATTTTCAAAAAATTAGCAGAAAAATATGTATTTATATGGGCTAATATCAGAATATATCAAACAATAGTAAGACCATCAGTTGAGAAGAATATTTGGAGGAGTGAAAGCAGAGGAGAACTACAGTGGAGAATTGCTAGTGTTATACAAAAAACCCTGGATAACAAACATCATACAAGTAGGCCAGATGGTTGTCAGAAGACAGAAGGGTTAGGAGAGTTACTTGAAGGGTGAAACAGGTAGCAAAAGAAGAAGCGGCAGAATTAGAACAAAATGGCAGAGCTGACAAAGCGAGACATTGAATAGAAGAAAATTAAGAAGAAAAGTGAAGAAAATCGAAGCCACTAAGAAGATTCTGTATTTTCATGTATCCTCTATTTTTTTCATTATCATTGAAAATAAAATTTGAGCTATTGACAATACCTATTTACCTATTGGAAAACTTTTTGTTGTCTACTCTTGAAATTTCGACATCACAAGCTTCTACAAAACTATTTATGGCCCAGTCGGGTAAACTTAAAATCGGGCCAAGATTTACGAAAAATTTTTAGCAGCAACTTTCCCCCTGAATTTGTTGGGAGGGGTCACTGGTAGTCTAGATTCAAAAAGTTGGGGTACCAGACTTGTTGCTTCATCCGCTATCTTGATTTTAAAGATTATATATCTTGTCTCTTGGATAACTCGTTTATTTTCAGTTTTACACGAAAAATAGTTATCACAAAAGTTGTTTAAAATTGAATTTCCTACAATTTTGGCCCCCAACAATTTTTTCATAGGATCGATTTTATTCGATTCATACTCGAAAAGAGGGGGTTATTTTTTGGTTATCGAATAACTCGTTTATTTTTAATTTTACGAGAAAAATTTTATTTTATAATTGTTCCGTCTTATGCCACAACTGCAACGGAGAAACGTGCGAAAACGTTGTTTCATTTCAAGAGCTGGTAGATGAAGATTACCTTGGTAGTGACGAAAACCGTTCAGATCAAATCACCCCCGACCTTTATGAGCTCACGGACAAATTCGTCGACAATTAGAAGGAAGAATCGAACGACGAAAGCTTGGCGGAACTATCGGCTTAACGTTCCAAACAGACATAGGTAATTGAAATTTCGAAAGACATCTAAAAGTGTACTGAAAAGGGAATAAAATCCATTTTTTCAATTGTAAAAATTATACTGTTCGATAAACTTGAAAAAAAATTGGAATCATAATTATTGTACCAAATAACATTTTCAACACATCAAACGACAATCGGCAACAAAAAAACAAATAGAAAAAATAATGGTACCACATCAACAATAAACACCATAATAGAATACTCAGGTTCAACCCCAACTCTTCTTAGGAATGAATCGAGAAAAATCGATCCTTCGAAAAAATTGATAAGAATAAAAATTGAGGGAAATGTAATTTTAATCAGTGTTTAATAGTTTTTCTCGTGAAATTAAAAAGAAGCGTGATAAGATTTTACCCCCATTTTTCTCAGGTATAAATCGAAAAAATCAATCCTACGGAAAAATTGATCGAATCAAAAATATGGGAGATTTAATTTCAAACAACTTTGCTTATCACAATTTTTCTCGTAAAATTGAAAATAAACGAGTTATTCAAGGGACAAGAAATAATCCTTTAAATCAAGATGGCGGATGAAGCAACAAGTCTGGTATCTCACTTTTTTGAATTTAGACTACCAGTGAACCCACCCAACGAATTCCGAAGGAAAATTGATGCTAAAATTTTTTGTAAATCGACAACACCAATTCGATTGGGCTATAACTTCAGATTTATATTATTCGGACTTCAAAATAAGAGGGGCATTTTCCTGTCAGATTTTGTTATTTTGAGGTTATAATCTTCTTTTTTTTTAAGGAGAAATATCATTTTTGATTGACATTCAACCTGTAGCTGAAATTTGTTCAATAATATTCGTAAATTATGGTTTTATGCTGTATTCCAAGCCTTTATTTGAGAATTCCACTCCGCTGTTTGTAAAGTTAGTGTTTATGCTGGTCAAACTAGTCCACTTTTTAAGATTAGACACAATGAATATTTGTGAGCATAAATATTAAAATAGCCAGATAAAATCATTTACTTGACACCAAGAATTAATCAACACCTAACACAAAAGTCGAAGTAAGTACTACATATTTGTGATTAGAAACAAGACCCAGATTTTCTTGAAGAATTAGAAGTTGAAAGAGACTTGAGGACTTGAGTGTCCAACAATATGAAGTCGTCAATGAACAGATAATCCAGGGAGCTCTCCACTATTAAGACACCTCCTTTTTTTAAGTAGTTGGGTGGCTTTGGCGGAGACTAATTGGCCAGATATTCTCTCATATAATTTGCACAGTTATACTGATCTACAATGAAAAAAGAGACCGATTAGAATTAATTGAAAACAGTTAGTTCCATTTATACACTACTGTTTATTTAGCTATCAACCTAACCTTGTTGATATACAGTATACTGAGTGGAAATGTGATCGTGTTAGTTAATAGAGCCAGAAATTCCTACTGGTATAATAAACTGTGCTATCTGACCCAAGCCAACTAGAAACACTCAAACATATCTTAATCTTTCACAGTAAAGAGAATATCTAAATAACAAATATTAGCAGCTTTTTGGAGTAATTGAAGGCATTTGCACACAAATAAGGACGTCATTTTCTTGTTAATGAGCTCTCAGTGCTGGTACACCACTATTAGTTGCTTCCTATCAAACATAAGTATAGAAATAAAGTAAGGAAACTTCACTTTACGCACGCTACAGAGTTTGTAAGGCTTTACTTTTTTGCATCATTGCGTGAAGTGAATTCGTTATGTTTTTAGAAGTATAGGTACTGACATTTTAATGTTTGACATATACAGGGTGCGCCAATTATTTTTACTCGATCTCTAGCACCGAAACTAAAAGAGGTATCAACAAGATTTCTTGTAGGTTTATACGGTGTCATTCGGACTACAATTGTAAAATATTTTGATGTATACAGGGTGGCTAATTTTTGTGGAATGAAAATTAATTTGGTTTTTTTAAATTGAACACCCTGTATACGATTATGTCTTCTGATTCTACTTAATATTAGCTTTACGGTAGTTTTTTGAATTTGTAAATCCGACGCGGCGTTGACAAGTTATTCATATTATAAGTAGATTTAATGAAAAAACAGCACTTCAGAAATATTAGCACAATAAACACATTTTTTCAAAAATTCCTCCAAAAGGTTACTATGATGTAAATGAAACATACACCTACCACAA
>CAJUYI010009439.1:0-10016 GCA_910591695.1 Galerucella pusilla | reverse complement strand
ATTTTTATCCGATATTTTAGTGGTAGCAACCGAATTTCAATAAGGAACTGTACGGTCATAAGTAATTTGAGGATTCTGAGATTTTTATATAGTATTCATAAAGCTTCAAATTAGACTTCTTATCAATTAGTTTTTCCATTTAATCCATATTTAATTCTTTACAAGGGCTCAAACTTTGCTTAATATGTGTATTTACCTCATGATTCGTTGTTTTTTTTCAACAAAATTTGGTTAGCATTTCAAAGTTTTTATTCGATGAGAACTCTAAGTTCAACATTAATCTACATGATATATTTTTTTCTTAATTTTCAATACATCCATTACCTCAAAATTCTTTGCCAAAAATACTTCGATATTTTGTCAAATCGCTGCCGATAGATTCCCCTTAATAAATTGCATCTTTGCTTACAAGAAACTGGAACTTCCACAAAATCAAGAAATTATTGAACAATCTAGAACTACAACCAAAACTTGATCAAGCTCTGCAAAGTATTGACGAATATCCAGGAACTAATACCAGAAAAATTGCTCAATATTCTGCAATAATCGCCACATCCAAGGCCACCAAGGTCACCTGAACACAATCCTTTGGAATTTTGTTCGTGGGGATATTTAAAATCAATCTTTTATACAAAACCCATCCATAAATTCACAGTCTCCAAAATCGCATCATACAAGGAAGGCTGTACTCCTGACTTTTTTCGAACGTCTTGGCAATAGGCATGATGACTGATTTTGAAAAACTGCTCCACGATGTTCTCACGTATATACTTTATCTACAATAAATGTTTTTTCTGTAAGAAAAAAAGTTTTTAAAGGAAAAATTCAACTTTTAAAAACACATTTCAAATTATGCGCCAAAAAGCTAGAATAGTAATGGCGTCTGTCTATGACATCATCAATTCGTAAATACCATTTATAGGTGATCTGTGTCGATAGGTTATCTATGATATGTGTCCTGTGGTAAAGTCGTCAAAGTCGAACCATAGACAGATTATATTTCTCTATGAGTCAAGGCCCATCCCCAATCAATTTCGTGGCGAAGTGGCACTTCGGCACGCGTGCTGGGACAATGACGTTTAAACGTAAGTATCCTCAATTCAATTTCGTGCTGACATGCGCGCCGACTTGGAAGTGCAAGCTTGCAAGCTGTAAGCTTTTTCGGTGCGTGCCGAATTGTGTCATGCGCGTTCAATCATGGAAAAATAATTTAGGTACCCTAACCCTATTTTATTCTATTATCTTTGTAAACAAACATACATTATTTTCTAATATCGTAATTATATTAATTTGTTGTCTTTGATAAGTAGTTATTTACAAGAATAATCACAGGTTAAACTTTTTAATTACCTCGTTACCTTAAAATCACAATGAAAATGCGCATGTGCGATAACATCCAGGCAGACTGAATTGACAGGATTGAGGATGGGTATCCGATTTGCAGCACGCGTGTTGAAGTGCCACTTCGCTAGCAGATTGATTGAGGATGTAGCTTCAAACTTCAAACACTTGACACATGAACCAAGCAAAGCCATCAAACAACAAAGTAAATTCAAAACAGATGTTCGGATCATAGATATTTGCGAAAGTATGACGTCACTCTCTTCTGATTGGTGTTTAAGATAAAATGGCGGACGGTTAAATTTTGTGCTTATATTTTTACTAAAATAAATGTAATCACACAAGTAAAATAAAAATGAGTGACTTCTTTAGAATCTCCGTATCTTCTATAATTATATCAAATCAATATTTCAGTGATTCTTAGAGACTGTCATCATGCCTAGCAGATATTGAACATTTGCTATAAGCTGTACCAATTTTATGCTTCTCCCGTTATTCATTCTATTAAAATAATAAAAACATTGCGCACTCTGTATCTCATTAACAATAAAACTTCATATTACTTTGTAAACATCCTGTATATATTTAAATATATTGTGAAAACTTTCTAATACATAGGAATGTTATCGATAAAACACGCGATATAATTTATTTCAATTATTGGGAAGTGTTTTATTCTGCGTGTCAATTATCACATGGTATTTAATGATGTTTATACTTCATTCCACGATATTTCGTTTTCACTCATCAGGTAATCCGATAACAATACCACACTATACCTGATGGAAAGGAAAACGTATGAAGTATTTATAACATTATTTTATTTATTTTCAATTACCATTACTAGGGTAAGAAACTATGAACTTATATCTTTTCTCTTATTTTTTGGGAATCAAACCACAATAATGTTTTTAATTTTTTTTATTTCGACGTTTCGGTAGCGTTCCAGCTACCTTTGTCAAGATTAACTAATGATAAAATAATTTTTGGTCCTTATCTGACACAACGAAAAAAATATGACATCTAGACAATCAATAATATTTTGAAGTTTAAGACTACAAAACTTTGTTGTCAAATTTTATTAAAGTCCATTCATAGAAGATCACATCTCTGGTAAAATGTGAAATAAAATATTTTATTTTATGACATTCCAAAGATATGATAGTCTACTAGAAATGGAATCCAAAAAATCAAAAAATTGCATATATCAGATATCTTTCTTTTTTTAATTTTTTGGGAAATTAAACCACAATATTTTTAAATTCTTTACTTCAACGTTTCGGTAGCGTTCCAGCTACCGTTGTCAAGAAAAAATAAGTAGAAATTAAGTAATTTTTTATCCCTAACTGACACAACAGAAAAATTTTGAATAATATACCACAAGGAACATACAGAAGATATCAGATATCTTGTGAATGCGACAAACTCTATTTAGGTGAAACATCTAGACCATTGAAAGTACGAATAATTGAACATAAAAAATATATCAAAGATAGGGAGTTCTTTAAGTCAGGTATTTGTAAACATGCTTGGGAAGAGGGGCATAAAATTCAATGGGATTCGACAAAAATAATATTGAAAGAGCCCAATAATAAAAGACAAAAAATCAAAGAAAGTGTTTTAATACAACTAAATGCAGATAAATGTGTAGCTAGTATTTCAGCCGAATGTAGTCAAATTTGGTTAGCAATGTTAGAAAGAGAAATTTCCAACAATCAATTACCTGCGTTATCAGGATAGCATCATAAGTTTTTATCCAGGTTTTCTTATGATTTATCATTGGAATAGTTGTTAATCGATACACACTTCAATACACAAAATCACCAAACTGAGTCATACATATTTTGAAAACAAAAATAATCATACACAAAAAAGTAACAACAAACGCGTTTTATTAACAACATTTCCAAAATAAGCGGAAAAAAGCGCTATCCCAATAAAAACCGTTTCTGGAACGTGCACTTCACTGGATTCCATTTCTAGTAGAGTATAATATCTTTGGAATGTCATAAAATGAAATATTTTATTTCACATTTTACCAGAGATGTGATCTACTATGAATGGACCTTAATAAAATTTGACAACAAAGTTTTGTAGTCTTAAACTTCAAAATATTATTGAATGTCTAGTTGTCATATTTTTTTCGTTGTGTCAGATAGGGACCAAAAATTATTTTATCTTGACAAAGGTAGCTGGAACGCTACCGAAACGTCGAAATAAAAAAATAAAAAATATTATTGTGGTTTGATTCCCAAAAAATAAGGAACTTACAGAAGATATATGAACTTATAAATACAGTGAAAAAATCACCAAGAAAGCCTCTGGTAAATATTTACATTCACAATTTTTCCAAAAAGTGGCCTAATTTTTTTTATCAATAAATTATTGGTAAAAAGTGGTCCCACATTTAATTTGGGGGAAGGGGAAGGCAAAAAAAACTAAAAAATTTGAAAAGAGAAAAGATATTTATTCCCTTCCCCTTCCCGAAAAAAGTATCAAATTATTTGGTATTTATGTCTATCTATATTTATTCCCTTTCCCCAAAATATTTTGCATTTCACATAAAGTTTTCTAAAAAGGGAAAGGGAATAATTTTTCTAGGTTTTTTTGCCTTTGCCTTTCCCGAAATAAAATGTGGGACCACTTTTTATTGATAAGAAAAAATTAGGCCACTTTTTGGGAAAAGTGGTGATTGTAAATATTTACAAAGTCTCTCCCTAAGTATGCCCTATACATAATATACGCACAAATGCACTGGAGTGACTAAAAGCACAACCTTGCATTGTTTCGCGACCTCTGACTACTTTGTCGTGGTACGCCTACATTTTCAGCCACGGCGTACCGGAGAATCTTGGCTGCCCGCACTAGAACTATTCTGATATACAGCTCGGAAAAGCGGTACCGGTCAGTTTTGTGTAAACATTCGATTTGCGGAGAGTGCAGTTTTTGGTGCGTGAGGCAGAATATTTGTTTGTTTACCATTTACGCTGGGGAATATGTTGGGGTACTACATTTTTATGCTGGTTAGTATTTTTTTTTTATTGGATTTTAATATTTTTTTTAATTATTTTTTTTTGTAAAGAAATAATATTTATTATTTTAATGAATTTTTGACTTACTGAATCATTTATGGCATAAATATTTCTCCTAAAATTATGGAAATTAAACGGTTATAATTTTTTATTTTGGAACGAGATCTGTTAGTGCCAAATGCATACATCGAAGGTAATATTTTGTGCAATTGAGTTTTTTGAAATTATACAATGGGGACTACCATTTTTCTGTTTCATTTTTTTTATGTAAATGTCAACTGTTTTTTCCTGCAGATATCAAAAAATTGTAACACATTATTATAATTTTATTATTTTGTAAAGAAAAGTTGGTATGTTTAAGCCGGCTTAAACTATTATATTCATCGAGCCAGAATCAAAATTTGATGGAGATATACAGCACAGGTAGCCCAAGAAAAATCTGAGGTTTAACTAAATTCGCGGTTAAAAATATTGTGAATTTAATAATTTTATTTGTGCCGATCGGTATTATGGAGACATAAAATTGTTTTAGGGACTTTGGTTCATATATTTTGTTGCTTACTATTTAACCGTCAATAAAGTATATTTTAAACGAACTAAAAAACACGCTTTATCGATAATCGAAGTCAAAAGTAAAAAATATTTCCTAATTTTCTCGTTAAACATAGTTCCTAGAATTTCAGGATCTCTCACGAATAGTAAAAGGTAGTGAACAAAAAAAATTCGAGCTAAAAATGTATTGTCGATCGCCAATTCAGACAATTTTCAACAACTCAAAATTTCACGAACGAAAGATAAAAAAAATTCGGAATTTTTTTTCATAGCCCCAAATATCCCCTTTGAAACTTACACTTAGTAATTTTTTCAATTGCAATACTTTTCGAGATTAGGTTAGATTAAAAAACAGTAAAAATAGTGAAATTTTGCATACCTCAAAGTTGAGTTTTTTTTAATGGAACACCCTATATTTCACTACTATATTGTTTTTAATGGAACACCCTATATTTCACTACTATATTGTATAGTCGTCCTTGGCAAGTGTGCAAAAAGAATTTCGAATTAATCTGAGTGTTTAAAGTGAGTGAAAATCAAGTTTAAAGCTTGCGCTAAAAATGGAGCACCCTATATTTTATTACTTTATTATATTACTTTGTCATCAATCATTGACAAGTGTACACAGTTTGAATGAAATATTTTCTTTTAAAGCGGGTGAAAATCGAGTCCAAAGGGGTCGGTTAAAAACACAAACATACAAACAAACAATTTCACCAAAATGCAAATTATATTTTAAACTGATCGAGAAGTATAAATGTATGTATGTATAAATTAAGGATAATACCGGTCTCCAGCAAAATTGCTGTCGACCAGTAAACAGCCCCTAACCGTTCTTAATACTTAATATAGGTACTATATTAAACAATTTCCAGTGAGTACGTCCCTGCCTGATTAGCCTGATCATAGTTAGGTATATTGGAGCTCTACTAATATTTGCCAGTCAGAGTTTATCAATTTAAATTAAAATTAATTAAATTCAAATTTAAATTAAAATTAATCAAATTCAAATTTAAATTAAAATTAATTAAATTCAAATTTTAATTAAAATTAATTAAATTCAAATTTAAATTAAAATTATTTAAATTCAAATTGATTGAAATTAAAATAAAATTAATTAAATTCAAATAAAAATTGATTATTTAAATTTAAATTAAAAATAAATTCAAATTATCTAAATAAAATCAAATAAATTAAGCTTGTGTATGAAAAAAAAATTCGTAATTCAAACTGGCAATTAACTCTCTATTTTTTTCTGTATAATAGCTTCAGGAATTGTATAAATGTTATTAATCCTAAGCTTGTTTAAAGAAAAAGCAAATTTAGGTTAATTCTAAATTTAAAGCTGCTTCACTATATTAAAATTCAAACAACCGTTTATTGAACTCTACTAAAATCCTCAATTTTTTAAATTCCAAGTCACTAATACAACTACTCTTAAAAATTAAGGTAGCATGTACCGCTAGCCACAGATCTAACTTGGTAAAACATTAACAACCCCCGCTAAATTTTGCGAGAACTACATTTCTTCTCAGCGTTGGTGTATTCTAGTGTTAGTCACTGTATACTTTGTCAAACCTATTTTAGAAGTGGTAACAAGAAATGATACCATATTTGTCGATAAATAAAAGGTTATAAAAACATTATTTTATGTCCAATGCAGAAGTAATTAAAAATATTTGTCCACGACCACCTAATAATAAGTCAATATTTTACCTCCTAACTAAAGGTATATGGTACCCATATATCAACTGTCGTGAATTATGGTTCATAATACACTGTAGTGTATTATGGTTCATAATTCCCGACTAGAGATGGGGGTACAATATGAAATAAACTATTAAATCTGTGTATTTTGTTCGGGAAATTTGTTTCTGACATATATCGTATCTATAAAATATTGTAATTTTTAGTATTGATACTTTTCATAACCATATTTTTTAATATCAAGTATTTCAAAACAATATATTTATAACGGTACGTTGTATTGATACTTTCTACAGTATCGCCCATCTCTATATATGTCAAATTATTTGAAGTAGCTGCCATAACATTTTGAGGTTAGTAATATCACAGAGTACACCAAGATGGTGTACTCTGTGGTAATATGCCAAATCGCTACTGACTTTTATTTATTAATAAATAAATTAAGTGTTGTGGACAAAGTATAGTATTCTACTCGCAATTTATGGCCATAATTAACTTGGGTGACTTGCGCCCCTCGCCTGCGGCTCGTGACGCAAACGTCATCCATCGTGAATTATGGCTATCATAAATTGCTCGTTTAATAATATACTATTTTGCGTTAAAAGAAGTGGTTTGAGAAATTTTCTTTAGGAATGTTATTTTACTTGATAAAATTTGGTATAATATACATGAGATGCACAAAGCTTCAAACACAGCAAATTTAAAAAATGGACAAGGTGTCTACAGCATCTGTCATAGCTTTTAACCTTTCAATTATTAGTAAATTTAAATTTCACAATTTGAGAATAAAACTTATTCTACGAGAAACTAGAATTAAAATTTCATTCCACTTTCGTTTGTACAAACTTGATAATAGCCTGATGATGATAATTATTATTCACCCTGTATATCATTAACTACAAAATTAATCTCACATGCTAAAGGATATTTTCAGCTATAATATACCAAGAACATTGATAATTTGCGATAATTTTGTCGTAGATTTCGAAAGCTTGTTGCTTGAGGAAAGTTATGGCAACATTATTAAAATTTATCAATGTTCGAGGTATATTCAGTGGGATATTTTTTTTTACATCTAACCCTATTAAAACTGTGTATTTTTGGTCACGTATTCAAAAATAGCCAATTAGCAATCGATAACACTGGTAAGAACCCCATGGGTAATAATTATTATATATTTATGTCTTAGCGTTTCCAAGGTAATTTAAAAATATTTTCTGTAAATAAGTGAACTTGTCAATTTGACAATCACAAAAATTGTCAATTTCAAAATTTGGAAAAAAAATATCAGCTATAATATACCAACAGCATTGATAATTTGCAATAATTTTGTCATAGATTTCGAAAGCGTGCTGCTTGAGGAAAGTTATGGCAAAATTATTTAAATTTATTATTGTTCGAGGTATATTCGGTAAGATAATTCTTGTTTTGACATTTAAGCCTATTAAAACTGTGTATTTTTAGTCACGTGTCCAAAAATAGCCAATAAGCAATCAATTGCACTGATAAGAACCTCATGGGTAATAGCCTTCGGCGTGGGGTTGTTACCAAGCAACACGCTTTTGGAATCTATGACAAAATTATTGCAAATTTTCTATGCTCTTGGTATATTATAGCTGATAATTTTTTCTTCCAAATCTTGAAATCGACACTTTTTATAATTGTCAAATTGACAAGTTTACTTTTTCACAGAAATTATTTTTAAATTACCCTGGAAACACTAATACATAATAGTTATTTATGTACCAAGGCAATAAAGTGATTCTTTATCGGACAGGTCTGAAATTAACAGACGAGCGAAGCGAGGCGAATAACAGGCGAGTCCGATAAAGACACTTTACTGATGTGGTGCATACAAAATTTTATCGCCAACTGCTCAGAACTCAGAATATAAAAAACTGATTTTATTATGACAAAGTAAACAGCACATATAGAACAAATCTACTTAGTATTTGTTATATTTAAATTGAAGGTACACCCTGAAGCATTATAAAAGTTAATTCCCGAAGTCAAAGGAGTTCCAACACTAATTTGTTATAAATAAATCGCAAGAAAACTATTATCGAGGCGTAATAGGGAGAAGCGTGACACTGACAGATGATGATTTTCGAGTAATGTCTAAGTCAAAATACTTTACCTGCCGCAAATGCGGCAGATAAAGTGAAGGAAGGTAAACTGTTTGTTTACTTCCGGAAATCAATCTGATAATTGACGGCTTTACTGACAGTTGGCGATAAATGATAATTATTACCCATGGGGTTCTTATCAGTGCAATTTATTGGTAATTGGCTATTTTTAGACACGTGACTAAAAGTTTAAATCTCAAAAAAATTATACTATTTCTTTTGCTAATATTTTGTTTAAACTTCACATTTTCTAATTGGTTTATGTAAAATATTGTAAATTTATGTAAATAGATGGCTTATTCTCAACAATTTTTTTTTCAATTAATTTTAATATACAATGAATAGTGATACATACATATCGTGTCATTATTATATTCATAAAAAGTAAAAGTATCCAACAGTTGCGTGAAATTTTATTAAAATAAAAAGCGATCAACGACTGATTTGAATGTTTCTCAACTAATATTATGGATCGAAAGAAAAAGCTTGTGGTAGTCTACCACGCATTTTCTAAAAAAATTATTCAAAAAAGACCGTCATACCTATATTTATAGAAATAAGGATCTGTCTGTTAAAGAGAAAATTGATTTGTGATGCAAGAAGACATTTAAAATTTATATTATATAATTATGTGTAGTAAGAAATATTCTCGCGTTTACAAGAAAAAAACCATGTAATTTGCAGAACGTAGTTATAAATGTACTTAAATTACCGAAGACTGAATAAAACATTGTCTAATATTTATTATTTTTTTTAGTAAATAATGCAAATGAATAAATACAAAATTAATTCAACTTCAAGAAAATAAACACCATCTGACATTGCCGCTAAAATTGTCACTCCATCACACCAATATAGTGACAACACATTACAACCACAGATATAACATATTTTACAACTGTAAATTTTTCAAGTTTTTGGGGAGTATACTGACATTTGAATATTTAAAATATATATTTGTATTATTTTAGTTTACCTAATGACTGGAAAATTAATAAATTTATTATAATTCTACTATAATTTTTAATTAAAAAAAAAACTCATTTTTCAATCATTTTTTAATGGCCCTGGTATAAGCCTCATCAAATGAATGTCAAATAATAATAATTAATTTGTTGATATACGGGGTGTACCAATCTTACGACAAACTTCGGTATATGGGTTATTTTAAGAGATATCAAAAAATGTTATCAACAAAAATAGTAGATGTGTTGAAGGTTTTGCCACGTTTCGCCACGTTATACAGAGTCCTTCAAAA
>CAJUYI010009438.1:0-10018 GCA_910591695.1 Galerucella pusilla | reverse complement strand
TCTGCTTGATATTAATAACGACAACAGGTAGACGTTTGAAATATTTAGCAGAATAATCATTATTATAGATAATGATACGGTACCCTTCATGAGGGAGTCCGACTAGCAACATCTACTTATAACAGCATCGTATATTAAAAAAAGGAAACCGTAGCATTATACAAATTGGACATCCAAGAACTGTACGTTTACCACAAAAAAATTAGTGCAAACATAAAATTGAATTGTTAAAATCTCAATGCGAAGTAATATTACAGTTTATAGAAATTTTTATTTTCTAGATTTTTTCTCAAGTGAGTCGTAGAAAAAATATGCTGTTCGACTCGTGTGGATTGTCCATATCGCACTTGAGCGATTGAGCACTCCACCTACGGCGTCGTGCTCAAACTTCGTCCTCGTGCGTTATGGACATCATATCCACACTAGTTGCACAAACTACTATTTCTATCAAAATATGCCCTTTTACATTTAAAAACAACCTGCCAAATGTCACATCAATTTATCCATCCATTTTAAAGTTATCGAATTAAAACATTCAAGTTTTCAAAATTTCAACACCCTGTATTTCGAAAAGTAAATGTGCTAGACCCCTTAATCGCGCAAAAAAATTATGGGAATAATAGTAAAAATTTATCCGAACAAATTCAAGTAGATCACCAGCGCTGCGAATACCAGCTTTGCATAGAATTTTAATATAGCATCGGTGGTTCAGTGGTAGAATGCTCGCATTCCACGCGGGCTGCCCGGGTTCGAAAAAAGTTCGAAAAATTTCATCTCAGCGGCAAAGCGAACCGCCATACTTCAGGCTCAACTTTTAAATAATACCGTGCACTAACTAAATAGAAATTAAACACGAGTCGCCTGGTTGGGTGTTTGTGGCAATTAAGACACGACGTAATTGCATAACGTCCATTTGTGGGAGCGAGGCCTAAAGGCGCTTAGCCTGGGCCCGAAAACCCTAGCGCCGGCCCTGCCCACCTACACCACGCTCTATGGCTTGTTGATTCTATCTATACTATCTCTATGGTCTATAGTGTTAGTGTATTAAAACATCTAATACTAACCGTTAACGTTGTTTCTTTCAAACTCTCCAAAGTATTCCCAGAAAGTATAACTCTATTATATTTAGCTACTTTGAGAATTATTTGTTTTGCTTCTTCTGTTCGACGTTTGGCTAAAAGCCACCTAACTGATTCTGGAATAATCCTAGAAAAAATAGTAAATATGCGAGGGAATAGATTAAAATACAACTTCAAACTTACCAGTGATATACCATGAATATGATAGCTGGTGCTGAAACTATCAATTGTAGATGAGTCCAATCTCGGATATAGTAGGCCAGTGGAGCAATTAACGCTTCGCCAATGGCGTAGAAATAATTTAGTACAAATCCAGTCACTTCTCTTTTCTTTTTACCGACCATTTCAACTCCTGGAATAATAATGAATGTATAAATAAGGTTATTACAGAAATGTTGAAAGACCTACCTATGATGAACGCTAATGGGTATACTCCTGCGGTTCCTACTGAATTCAGGAACATCAAAAATACGAATGTCCAATAATTTGGTGAAACGACTTGCAGCACACCTGCGATTGTCATAATTAGGATGCTAAGAATAAAAATGTTTTTTCTACCAAAACTGTAATAGAAAAAAAAATGTATACAATATAATATAAAGTTTCCAAAATTATCATTTTCAAAAATAGTGTTTCCGAAACTGCAGAACATTGGGCAGACTATTTCATGCGGGATCTGGAAGTCCCCTGAGCAGACCCAGTTAAAATATTATCCATCAGGTAAGTATCCGTCGGATGAAAGTAACTAGCAGATAAAGTTCCAGTTTGTTTGGAAGCGGTTTATCAACTCGTTTTTATTCTCTAGTTTGTTAACTGACAGATAATGAAAGTTGGCAATGCTGACGAACGAATGTAAGCAATCTTATTGGTTGTTACAAGAACAAGGTCATGTTACATCAATTGATACTTTTGTTAGGATATTGGTGAATGTTTATCCAAAGGTTTATGTGTTTTTATTTTTGTTTGTTGAAGAGTTTTTGGTTGTTGATAAATATTCTGGATAGCGAAGAGGACGAACCAGGATATTGTGCAAGTTCTTGAGTAGGAAAGAAGGCATAATACGAAAAGTGAGATGACCAGGATTTTCATGCAAGACATGGGTTGTGTGAGGTTGTGTAATAGACCTTAACTTCCAGCCATGCTCCAGATATCGACCTATCCGCCAGTTGAAACTGACAGATGAATATTTGACATTTTATCTGCCGGTTAAAGTTATCCTGTGCACAGATTATAAAAAGAACAGATACGAATCCCGGTAAAACATCAAACGATTTTCAGCTCCGTCGTCAATGACCTTGGACCTTTAACTCGGTATGGCTGCGATGTTGCCAGTTTAAAATATTTTCTGAATTTCTTACTAAATTGCACTGTTGACTCGGGGACAATAACAATTTCTAGTGCCGGATCTAGTTTTTTTTTGGAAGTTTCCACTAAGTCTTCAGAACAATGATCATAATTGAATATATATTTATGTATTTATTTAATACCTAGATGAACATTCCTATGATTTGTTATAAATAGTCATTACTCTTGGGAGATTAATTAATAAATACATTATTAGAAAACACAAATTATCACAAAAGTCAACCAAATTTTAAAGTAGATACAAATAATTCTTAATTTATTTATTATCAAAGGGAATACAATATACACCTATGCATTTTGATAATAATTGGTAAAATCTTTAAAATTTCTTATATCATAGGCCGGGATATTAAATTATATACTCTCATCCCTTGGAAATCGAAAGAACTTTATTTTTCTTTCCGAATAAAATTTATTTGGACAGTCTCTGTATGAACAATACACTCCGCCGTGAGGTTTTATTCATCTTATAAGAATAATAGTCTATACCACTATATTTTTATAGTTAATATTACCACAACGCACAATCGATTAGTCAATAACACAATTAATATCACCGATTTTGAACACCTTCAAACAATGAAGCTAACAAAAATGGCGTTATGAGTTTTGAGTGCTGGGGGTCTATTCTCAAACAGTGACATTTTTTGTCGCATGCGAGATTTTACTTACATCATCAAGCGTTTTCGATTATTTACTTTTGGCTGCTAGTAGCAGCTCGTTGTGACTGAATTATGTTCGTTCATTAGCGGGCGTGACGCCTAGTCTTACCTTCCCCTTGCCCCTTAAGCACATACACGGACATTAAATATTTGACGTTTGTCCGGTTTGACGTTTATTTAAAGGTTAAGATTGTGCCGATTACGATTTAATACGATTTAAACCTTACTAAAAATATCTAAATATGCAAAATGTTATTATCAAAAACATTATAATTGAAAGCTGTTCTTCTAACAACACAGGAAATTCATTGGCATTGGCACATGTCAGGTGGTTTTGAGGATCCTAAAAAATCGTGTTCGATTTGCTCAAAAGTCGTGACGACTGAGGCGTCACGCACAAGTGCTTGAAGCCCAAATAAACGAAAGCAACAATTGATTGACAAAAGTATAATCTCGCATGCGACAAAAGCATATTTTGACGATTTGATTAGATTAGGTTAGGTTAGGTTAGCCGTCACCGTTATTGTGCATGGTTGCCAAGGATATGGTTTGTGAAAAAAAGTATATGTTTATGGCATGGAGCTAGTATTGAGAGGAGTCGCTACGCCTGTCATAAAAGTGGTATCGGTTTCGCCATTTTACTACCACTTCTCTGTCAACTTGACATTAGTATTATTTTGTGGATGTGAATTGGGTATTTTTGGATTTTCTTTATGTTAGTGTCGTTTTTTACTATATATAAAAGTATTTTTATACAAATTTACATCTTCCTTTTCGCAAACTTAAGCGTGAAATTTCCGAAAATGTTTCCTCAGTGCTCACCTACAATGTAAAATAAACTGGCATGAAAGAGTTTGAGCTGTGCGACGTCAGTTAGTTTTTCCTTTATATAGAAAATACTCACCGATCTGCAAGTACGCCACTGATAAAAGATCCTACTATGATTCCAGTGAAATGTGAAGTTCCAACTAAAGATACCATCCACTGGTTTTCAATACAAGTGAGTTTCCACTGAAAAAAAAATAAAGTGAATTCATTAAATTGCATCAAATCCAAGCTCCCAGGAGGAAAAAGTATGCACTGTAGCCTTTTACAATTCATGATTTAAGTTAAATCCACAACTTCCTGAGTGCAAAGCTACTTACATCATTGACTATCGTTCTTTCAACATCATTGAACACCCACTCCGAGCAGTGTATGATAATATCTGTGAATGATTCTTTCGAACAATTTGTTACTTCCTCTTTTGGTTGGTATCTTGAACAAATGTCACTTTTGACACCTATAACTTGATTGTCGCTAGAGCTGTGAGGAATCGCCCACGATGCCCATGGTGCGTTGTAAGTTGCCGATTCTGCTGACTCGCATTCCGGTATTAAGCATCTAAAAAATAATATCCAACATTTCTGATTTTGAAAATAAATCGTCCCTATTTTTACGTACTTTTGGAAACCCTATAAAAGTCTTGAATGAATTATACAATTAATATTGCAGGTATTGTTTATTTTGACGAGTAATATTTTTTAAATTAATGGTTGAAAATGGAAACTACAGTCGGGCCACCCTGAATTTACCACTTTCGGATTAGAAAATCATAGCGATAAGGTGTACAGTTCGTCGGAAATTTGAGCAGTACTCGAACGATATTTTCACCTTGCTTGTAGTAGAAAACACCTAAAATTGTGTCGTTTTTTATGAGCGCATAGCCAGATTACGACCTTTTTCAGGTATTATGACATTTCTTGTTAAAAAAATAGTATATTATACACCAAGGTGGTGAAGAATATTATTATTGATCGAGCGGAATAAGGTCCGAGGCTTATAAATGACTTCAACATCATAGTGTATGATGTACTAGCCAAATTGAAGACAGAAATAATTCACAAACGCACCACGAGAAACTTTTACTCCGTCGTCTGACTGACAAGTACACTGTCAGTTCTCAATATTATCACAGAATTCTGTGATATTATGAACGTACTCATTTTTGATTGAGCGCGAGTTTTAAACTAATAGCATTTTTATTCAAATAATCTTGTCTTGATAGGAATTTCAAGCAGCAAATATGTTAAAGACGAAGTTTTTGTTAAATTACTATCCCTGAATTCTCAAAATATTTGAATTTATCCATTATTGACCTATTATTAACCACCAACAGAAAAATTCAACTTCTCAGTTGGCTAGAAAGAAGCAATAATTGTTAACTTCACAGCTAGCAGTATTATATATTATATCAAAAACTAAGTAAAGTTTGGCAAGTTTATCTGAAGCTACAGGGCATCGGTAAGAGGCGATGAAAATTGGCGCTTATCTGTCATAAACGTACAAATGGCGTACAGTAACCATTTTACCAAGTAAAACTGAAAATACAAAGGTCACTGACCTTAACAGTCTGACACACGCACACGCTTGCCAATAAGAAGTCAGCTGGTCAGGCCTTTCGATAAAAATCACCAATTATGTAATTCGGAGGGTGTGGTAATTATGGTTTTCGTACAACGCTGCCAGAGCTTGAAGTAGCCCATAAAAAATTTGGAAAAGTGCTCACTTTTAATATTAATTGGAAAAATCATGTTAATACAAAAAAACCAAGGAAACAAGCACATTACACTTCATACTTAGCACTTGTTAAACGTGGCAATATCGAATGTTTTCGACTGCATCCCTTTCACAGCATCAGATAAACTTGCCAAAGTATAGAAGCCGGTCCTGTAGCTAGTGGCGAATACGAAGGGTTTGTTTTAGACTTTTCTGGTCCGCTCAACATACAAAGAGCGTGGTAAATTCAAGAAGGTTCGAGGATTGAGAAAGACTATATTATTATGTTTGTGAGTTTTTGAGTTAGTCGGAAAGTTTTCAGTAAACAGTCAGTGAATGGAATAGTCAAGATAAATAGAGCAATATTTGAGTGTTAAAGACCAAACTAGAACTATTATACCGAGTGTAGATAAATTAGTAGACATTAAGTAAAGCGTGTACTTATATTAATTAAGGTTTCTATGAATAAATCAGTAGTTTGTTTTTAGAGCAACTATGCTAACTAACCTGTATTCAGGAACACCAGCCGTAAAAACATAACTCAAACTATTAGCAGCTCCAAATAAAACAGGAAAACATATTAAAATATATATAAATATTTGATATCGACCTAATTCTCCGAGTTCTTCTGCAATGTCGTCGAAGTCGGCGTTGAGTTGTTTTGTCATTTTCACTGCAAAAGAAAATGTAGTTCACTATAATGATAATAATTACAAAAACCGACTTGAAAGTATTGGAGCCGGTGAGAACTGAAGCTACGGCGAATTATATTTACTTCTGTCAGTCGTGATCTAAAATAAACTTGAAAATTTATTGTGGCCTATATGTTTGAAGGACAGTATCTCCAGCTTTGATGTTTTTATTTGTTTATATATATTTTCGATACAAAAAGAAACGACAGTTTAATTTTGGCCACTATCGTTTAAATTAGAATATAATAGTTACCTACTGGATGTCCCACTACCTTAGATTTTCCAGTAGCGTTAAAAGTGACCAATCTGAAATCTGGGAGATATTCTAAAGTGTAACATAAAGTTATGAAATCAAACAATTTTATTTTGTTAAATCTACATTTTATTTAAACATAAAGTGACGCGTTTCGCTAACACAGTAGCTTTTTCAAACGAAATAAAATGTAGATTTAACAAAATAAAATTGTTTGATTCCATAACTTACTATGGATCTACATCAAGTAAAAGCCTCATCTATTCAATTTTGAAACATAAAGCTTTAATAGTTATTCTCCATTCCAACTTTACACCAACATGATTGATTTAAGAGAAACAACATAATTTCCCATAGGATGCAACAGAAATGTTTAACCATTTTTGGTATCTCAATTTAACCTACCTATTTGTTACTGCTTACTGAACAATTATTACGGATTTATAAACTTTTAATATTAAATCACTTAGACCAGATACTGAGTCAACGATGTGAAATATACTTTAATAGACATGAGCTCTACTGATATTCATTCATTTACTGGAGAAATGTAGTATTTGTTCACTCTGAGGCAATAACACATGTGATAATATATTGAACGAAGTAGCTTAAAAAAGTGAGCGGAATTTGCCACTTGCATGTTACAATGATGAAGAGCGCAAAAATGTTCTTGACATTGCATTAATAATACCTTTAGCGTTTCAAGGTATTTATTACACGCCTGTTTGTAGTTTGAAATCAATTAATTTCTAGGAATATATTTCGTGATTGATACTACAAACGAATAAAATAAATGCAATGTTTTGAAATGATAGTAATAAGTAAATAATCTATCACGAGAAACTTATGTAAGAAGAGTCTGTCAATCAAAATGCAATTAAATGTCATTTCTTTTTAAACAAAAAAAAGTGAATATGATAATTTCTTACTTTTATTTGACCCTGTGAATAAAAGAAAAATTTCAGACGTTGAAGAAATGCTAGTTCTAACTCTTTATTGATAAATTGAAAGTAAGATACGAAATTTTGAAGCTATCACTATTTTCTGTGTGTATACAGGGTGGTCCTTGAGTAATTGTACCTATAAGTACAGTACAATCTTCACTTCAAAATATTGCAATTTAAATTCAACTAGCCCTAATAAAATGTTGATATTAAGAGAGATACAGGGTGTTAAAAATGAAATTTTAACAATTTTACAATAACTTTTTTTTGACGTATATGCACAAAAATTTGAGGCTAGAGGTTTTTGGATATGAGAAATCATAATTGTGTATCTATTTCGATGTATTTTGTAGAGGGCGCCACATAGGCCACGTATGTGGCATAAATGTACGCGAAACTTTCTTGCCTTTTACATTAGCGCAACTTTTGTAAAAAATGACTAAAGCCACATCATTACAACAGAAAAAAAAGATATATCTGTTAGTATCTCCAAATCTAAACGGTTCTAGAGATAATCACATCTCAGTGATTATTATTTGATGAAATTACGTTTGAAAAATGTAATTGTGTGTACGATAGATAGATAGATAGTTAGATAGATAGATAATTTATTAGTCTTAACCATCATACACATATGACATAAGACAAGTCAGACACAGTATAAGACTATAGATAAAACAATTAAAATTAAAATTAGAATTAAAATATATACAGACAACAGCATATAACAAACATTTCGTATAAACAAGAATATACATGAAATAAAATAAAATATAAAGTAACATATTCAAAGTTTGAAATACAAAAAGATCCAAAATTAGGTGAGGAATTAAGAGATGTTACACCACCTACCAAATTCATCTAGCGAGTAAAAACAATATTGTATTAAAATTTTTTTAAGAATAGTTTTGAATTTCTTGAGATGGTTTATTTGTTTGATATCATCTGGTAACCGATTGAAAAATTCACCCCCGGCATATGTTGGCGACTTTTTTAATTGAGAACGACTAAATTTGTTCAAGTGAATCACTCTTAGATCTCGTATCGTTATAATTATTATTTTTGAACATTAAGAGTACCACACATATTTTTCATGTTAACTTTCACTATACCCCAATACTGTTCATCTTAATACTAAAAATAGTTATTTATGATACAATTTTGGTAGTTATACTTTTGCGCACGAGTTGCGTCAAAGTACTTCACGCATAAGTGTCATACAAAACTTTATCTACGACCACATGAAGAAAAAATGAAGAAATGTGCTCGGAAGGGGTTAAAAGACATAAAAATGAATTTTCCATAAACAAATATATACACAACGAATTCTGGTAGTCTGCAATCCGAAAAAATGCATTCTTCTCGAGGATCTTCCATTTAAAATAAGTGTAATTGAAATTTTAAATATAACAGAAAATATTCTTCACTATGTCTGACATTTCTGTCAAATTTACTGACAGCACAAAAGTTCGTACAACAAACGACTAAATTCAAGGCAACTAGATACTAATAGGGTACAAGTATAAATTTTGCTATTGGTGGGAATTGACGCTTTATCAGGTCTCCTCACACCTTGCATGCCTATTTTTTCAAAAAAATATAAACTTAACTTTTAAAACGACTTTAAAAATCATAAAATTTGAAAGTCCGCCAAAACGCGCTTTACGTCATAAAGATGGCTGCCCCATGGACTGACGTCATTTGTTTACGTTCTTATTCGTGTATCACGATCTGAGTTCTTGTGACCTAATTTGTTTCTAAGCGCTTTAAAAATGAATAAAGCCGAAAAAAACTTTGTATTCCAAGTATTCCATTGTTCCAGAGTGTAAATCAACGTCTATTAAAACTCTAGACAAAATATTTGTCACTTTACCTGGTGGCGCAAGCAAAAATGCACTTATGAGAAGGGCATTATGGTTGCAAGCTATGCGTCGAAACAAAGACGATATTTCGACAAATACTACTGCTTTTGTTTGTGAAGACCATTTTAATGTAAGTACCTACTTCTATGCTGGTAGTTTTTATTCTTAAATAGTTTGAGGTTATGTACCTATATAGGTACCTATATGTCTTGGAATCAACCATAAAACATAATTTTTTTACGACCACACATCGAAATATGGTTGGTATATATTATATATAATACATAGTTCAAATCGTACCTACGATAATGCTTTAACTCCTCTTATTTCCTCTGCACTAAAGCAGCTGTTCGACTTCATAAATTCAAGCAGCATAAATGAGTCTACTTTGGGCAAGTATTCAGTTTGTACTTTCACAAAACCTTCGCTAGCCATATCTTTACTCACAAAATAAGAAAGAATCGTTACTGAACACTGAATTAGTAAATAAAATATATTCTTCTAAAAGTTTTAAAATATCCTCGGAAATATCGAATATTTATGTCCACTTTCCACTTTACGTTGGCTTTAAGAAATAAAAAAAGCACACACAAACACGTAATGGTCTCAAACAAACATATAAA
>CAJUYI010009437.1:0-10019 GCA_910591695.1 Galerucella pusilla | reverse complement strand
ATCGCATTTTTATATAATAATGCAGGATTAATTAAGTGGTAAACCATCAAGTATATTATAAAATATAAGTACAATCTACAAGGAAATATTCGTTCAATCAAATTTTCCTTTCATGGATTGAAAATTAAATTGAACGGCACATTGGTATTGTTTTCCAGTGGGAAATTTGTACTTTATATAAAAATTAGTTACGCGGGTATATTCTCACCCTATTACTCAATATATACCCTTGAATCAATTTCCAAAGCAGTGTCTTCAAGAAAAAAAAAAAGAAAAAAATTTCGAATTGTCACATTTTGCCAGAGATATGATCTACTATGAATGGACCTTAATAAAAATTTGATAACAAAATTTTGCAGTCTTAAACTTCAAAATATTTTTTGATTGTCTAGTTGTCAAATTTTTTCTGTTGTGTCAGTTAGGGATAAAAATTAATTTCTACTTATTTTTTCTTGACAACGGTAGCTGGTAGCTGTACATAATTAGTACAAAATTGCTACGTATTCAATTTTATGATTTAGGTTTTGGGGGGGCTGGGGACATGTACATTTGCAATTACATTAATTAAAGGCTCCCTATCTTTGATATGGTTGAAATAATACCCTTCTTCAGCTTGCGCGTAATATAAACATCAACCAATCAAATTTTTGTAAGTCAAAGATTAGGGTTAAGATTTGTAATACATTTAAACGGTTCATTATTGAGATATTTTGATTAGGATTAATCACAGACCTGCCTTTTTTCCATTTCCTCCTACGTACAGTTTTTTTTTAAATTGATCACCATTTATTGGTTTAGTTTTTGTTAGTATAGATCTCAACGTATTGTTAGATTGAATTGCATGTTTTCAATTCCTCATGATAAACCCTTAGCATACGGTATTGTTGAGTTTTTAAAAATTATCTAACGAGTTAGCAAAACTCATTGCAAGTCTATATCAGTGCAAATAAAATTAAGATTTAAATAAATAAAATTGTTTTCTCAATCGTGAAAGTGAAGATTTATGTGAATAAATACCATTTATAGCGATGAAGATCCTCTACGTAATACTTCCAGTGAGAAATGGAATCATAAAATTGTGAATCATGACATAGAAAAAAAATGCAACTGTTACCGGAAGCATCATCATCAGTCTTAACCACAATTTCGTTTAAACGGTAATAAATTTATTATAAATGATTCATTAGAATTTAAAAAATTATTATCGATGATAGAGTGAAAAATGTTCCTTTAGATTGTTCTTAATCGATTGTATAATGATATACTATATTTATATCGTGAGAAAAATGTTAAAGTGGGATATTATTCTCGATAAGACTATGTTACGTGAATCAATTTCCAGTTGTTAAAGCAATGATTTAATTAAGCGGAGATCCGTTAGAAAAAAATATTTTTTGAGCATGAAATCACTTCTATCTACCAAAAACAATCTAACCTGTTACTGATAGAATACATACAGTGTGGAAACCACTTATGGAATAAAATTCTTTATGTCATTATTTTAGGAATAAAATTCTTTATGTCATTATTTTAGAAAATTATAAAAAATGCCGAGACACGTCAACTTTTGAATTGAGTTGTGCGTTATGTAAACATAAATTTAAATGTACAGGGTGATTCACGCAAGTATGCCATAGTCGGTGTTGTTTTTTTAATGGAACACCCTGTATATTTGCATATTTTTGAAATCCTCTTAATGAACCGATACCAACAAACTAAATAATGTATGGTCAATTATGAATTATACAGGGTAAATTTTAAAATTAATAATTTATTACACTTGAAATATTGGTACTTTTTAAATTAGCTTAACTAACAAATTATTAGACGTATTTGTATATTAAACAAAACCTGCTACGCCCATGAATTTTATCATAAATACCTAAAAATTGCCTAAAAACGCGAATAATTAGACAAAATCGGTAAATAATGTGGATTGTTTTCTATTCTGTCACTTGTTGATGTATTGACAGTTTATACTGAAAAAGTTAAATCCTTATCAAACACTCTTTCCTTGTCGACATAACAATGAAATATTTAACTGAGACTCTCCGAATTGAGATTTTAATGATGATCGGGTACGGGGATAACTGCAGAAGTCAAGTTGAAGTGGCAAACTTATTTAATCACAGGTATCCCGAATTGCCTAATATTTCACAAAGTACTGTGTCTAAAATTCATGCACAATTCAGAGAACTTGGACATGTCAAACCATTGAAAAGAATACCACACTTCATTGAAGATGATGTGAAAGTGGATATTTTTTTAAGTGTCGAAGAGAATCCAACTTCAAGTACATACACGTCAAATTGCCCGTGAAAATATTGTTAGTCATACAACTGTTCTAAGATGTCTTCATGAAAAAAAACTTCATCCCTACAAATTAACTTTTGTGCAGGAGTTAACAGAAGACGATCCAGATCGTAGAATGGATTTCTGCGAAAGATTGATGAATAATCTGAACAGTTATGAGATAGCTCTTGGTACCATTCTTTTTTCTGACGAATCAACATTCTCATTGAATGGAGAGGTAAACCGAAAGAGCTGTAGATATTGGTCAGCAGAAAATCCTACTTGGATGCGTGAGACACATACTCAGTACCCTCAAAAGGTGAACGCTTGAGCCGGTATCATAGGCGACCATATTATTTTTCCTACATTTATAGATGGAAATTTGACAGCTAAGAAATGAAGTTATTCCTGCGTTGGCAAACTTATATCCCAACGCAATAGATCCTAGCTTATCGAATGAAAATGTTTGGTTCCAGCAAGACGGGGCAACACCCCATTATGCTTTAATGGTAAGAACTTATTTAGATGAAATCTTCCCCAATAAACGGACTGAACGAAGAGGTACTATTGAGTGACCAGCTAGATCGCCAGATCTTACGCCGTTAGATTTTTTTCTGTGGGGTTATCACAAGAACAAAGTATATGCAACACAACCAACTAGCATTGTAGACATCAAAGACAGGATAACAAAAATGAGAAGGAAATAGATGGGATTGGAAAAACAGCCAAATTTACTCTAGGTAAGGCGAAACAAAACTACTGTCCATCTACATCGTGTAGTTAGAGATGGAAAATAGAAAATAGAGAGCGATACAAAGCTACAGCTGCCAGGGATTCTACTACGAATAGACAATACGCCGAGTAATTATCAAGTACGTCAAGTACGGAGAACCAAATCGTTCCCGCTAGTCCCATAGTAGAGAAACAATCCAGTCCCCTGCGCGAACTGTTAGGAAGAATCCTCACCCGTCTACACAGGAATCCCAGAAGCCCCAAACAACAGGATGACGGTGTAACGGCGAATTTGAGTTGAGTTTAGTTGGTAGATATTTCCTTGGGGATGAGTCCAGCACAGAAAAGAGCTACCACATGGGTAAAATAGTCCCAAGTGACAACTGAGAAGAAAACGACCACCCCGACGATGCAGCAGATGTACATATGTTCAGGTGACAAGAATGATAGCTTAACTAATGGCCTGAAGTCACCAGGTCGATAAGTGGACCCAACTAGGCGAAAGCCCGGCACATTCACAGAAAAATGAGTCGATATTTCAACTAGGGTCATCTATAGCAAGTGTAAAAACTCTATTAGGTCGTTTTTAGTTGCAGCTCATCGGCTAAGGATTTGCACTGTCTAGGGTGAAGAACACACACAACACAAGACAAAGCACATACCTACAATTGAAGATATGCTTGCTTACCTTTTATTGGTTCATACTAAAAAAATGGTTGAATTTTTGAATTGTTGGTAGACATTTTATCTCCAATAATTTTATAGATCAAAGAGGAGCAAATAGAATAGGAATGTCTCATATATAAACTGCAGGAAGTCTTGGTATTCCTTGAAATAACCACTAAGAGGGTTCAATGATTTATTACCCAAGCAGTAGAGCTTTGACCCCTTTACAAATGACTGCCTGGAAACACTTTCAAGCGACTGCTATATAATTTAAAACCTATGAAATTTAATTGTGCATAAATTAAAATAACCATAAAATATAAATAAATAAACAAAATACGCAACAAATGAATCGTTTATGTGCGTTGTGAATATTGAACAAATGAATAATGTCGATATTATTTTTGGTTACATCAATAAAATCTAACTAATCAGTTGTAAATAATTATGGAAGAATATTTTGACACTTAAAGGTAAAGGTCGACAAAAGCGAAGATTACAAATTTGTAGTCACGTAAATGACGTCAAACGCATTAAATTAGTGTTAAATAAATCGATTAGTAGAGGAAACTATCCTATCATATCAGTACACAGTAGCTGAAAAAATACTTTAGATACAGGGTTTTTCAATGTTGGAGGAAAAAAACTTAATAGAGGCACCGAGGCGGTTCTGAAAATACCCAATTAATGGAAATTTACTATCTCTGTAACCAAGGTACATCTAGCCAATTTTTTTTGGAAAATCATAACCAAGGTATCACCTCGAATATATTTTTGATATTCTTCTCAATTTCGGCCCAATCTTTTTTATTAGTTGAATGGGATTAACAGGAACCTATCAATATATTTGTCCAATAATTTTTTTTGGCTTGATATGTAGGGCTTGACAAGTACTTCAATGGGAGAAAAAGTTCTCCAAGATTGCCCCTTAGCTAAGGGCCCAAAATGGCCACTAACGCCCCCCCAAAAAAACGGTTTCCCGCTATTATGGAATTATTTTTAAAACTATTTTTTTTCTCTCTATTCTATTAAATGCGTGACCTCTACCTTGACTTACCTTAGAAAATAAGTAAACGAACTTGTTGACTATATAATATACAACAAAAATATAATAATTATCAACTGAAAGGTGTAAATAATGTATACAGTTCGTTTCTGAGAAAAGTCACTGTTCATAAAGATTAACAATGTTACATGATCTTTCATATACATAATTTATTCATACAGTGGTTATTAGTTATTATAAAGTAATGCAAATTTATTTTGATTAACAGATAACGAAAAATAAGTGTTATTGATCCTAATATGTAAGAAAGATGATTTTCTCTTAGTATTCATAGCAAGTACTTTATTTCATTTCAGCCTATTTTTTTTAAATCAATAAAATTGCGGATCATTCTATTTTTCTTGAGAAATGGAAACCTTTCAAATACTTTCTTTCAAATTACGATTTAAATATTATATTTGTAAGGCCCGGTTGTACATTTGAAGCTTAAAATTGAGCTCAACTGAGCTGGGCTTAAAATATAAGCTTAGCTCAACCCTAAGCCTGTTGTACAAAAATGGTTCAGTAGCAGCTCTACTAAACCTATATTTGCAAGTGTTGGTAGAACTTCTTTCGAACTGACGTATGCGTATGAAGTAAATGGGTCACAATATGTTTGTCAAGTAACCTAACTAATGTCATATTTGCTACCTATTAGTTTTACAAGAAATCTCCTCTGATACACAATCTGTCACAAAGCGAACGGTTTCTTTTGAAGGACTCATGATCTCTCCAACATTCAAAGTGATTCATACGCTCTCTATACACCCGAAGTCTTCTCGGGTGTTGTACGATTCCAAAAAATCCTCATCATCGGTTAAAATACCCATAATTAACTTTGACAAACTTTTAATATTAAATTAAGTACAGGTTATGTTTGCATACAATTCATTCACATTTAAGCCACGGAACATGATAACAATGTATGTTCCGTGCTTAAGCTTACATTAAACCTGTCCTCTTGGAGGCTTTACTAAGCTTAAGGTTTAAATGAAGCTCAACTGTAAGCCAACTTTGTACAACAGCAAACTGACGCTGAACCTGAGTTCACACTTGAGCCTTCACTAAGCTACAATTGTACAACCGGCCCTAAGGCACATATTTTTGACAATAGCTCTGCGTATTATACGTGTTAAAAATAGTTTAGATGTGTTCTTGCAACTATATTTTGAAGAAGATATTTGTAAGGCATATATTTTTAAGCTTCAACCACAAACACAAAATCACAAACTTATTTCCATCAATCTTAAAAATGTTTTCAACGCGCTATTGGAACATCTGACAACTTCAGTCTGTACTGTACATGAGATTATGTTGGCAACTTTAATCAACTGATCCAAAGGCTTACATGATTGTTATTATTTACCAGTAACGGGGTACTGGTAACTAAAATTACAATATTTATTACCCTAAGGGAAACTGAAGAGGAAGCAATGAAAGCTCTAAGGTAGCTTAAGTTATGCCTTATTCCAAATTCGAGCTTTCGTTTGTGATTACAAACTGCATTAGGATAACTACACATAGATTCAAAAGTTTTGCACCACTCTAAATCTCCGAAAAAAAAAATGTGTTCATTATAAATGGATCAGAGATTAATCAAATAATTAGTTTCAATAAAAAAAAACGTGTATATTTGTCGAAAATTTTTATTATCCGATAATAAACTTGCTTTAAACATAAAAAGTATTCTTAGAAATTAAATAAATTAAATACAAATTGATTCTTTTTAAAGAAAAGGTTAGGTGGAACCTGCATTAGAACTTTTAATAAAGAGTATATCCACCTCTAGAATTTATGCAAGCTTGAAGACGCCTGCCCATGATGTTTACCAAATTATTGATATTCTGTTGAGGAATATTTCGCCTTTCTTCTTGGGCCGCATGAACAAGCTCTTGTACACTCCTGGGTGGATTTCTGCATGCTGCCACTTCCCTGGCAAGCATGTGTCAAGTATGATCTATGGGATTCATGTCAGGAGATAGGGCAGGCCAGTTCAAACGATTGATCCCTCCAGTTCCAAGATACTCATTTACAGCTCTGGTCCGATGAGGTCGGGCGTTATAGTCTATAAAAACGAAGGAATTGCCAACAGCAGAAACCTATCACCAGTCATCGTTCCCTCCACATGAATTAATTCTGTGCGATCATTTAACATGATACCAGCCCAAAACATAGCACTTCCTCCTCTGAAGGGCGGCACGGGGCGAGCATGGGCAAGCTGAGCAACTCTCGTTGGATCCCGCCACACACGTATTCGATGACTATCTTGTACCAAACAAATCCTTGTCTCGTCGGAAAAAACACCGAATTCCAAAATTCTTCAGACAAGACCGCGTGCTCTTGAGCCCACTGTAGTCGGCGAACTCTGTGCTCAGGTTGTAGTATGGGAAGTCTTATTGGTCGGAGACACCTCAAACCTGTCGCAAGTATTCGTCTTCGTAATGTCGAGATCGATACTTGAACTCCCAACGCATGTCTCATATCTCTTTGGAGTGCTGTTATTGCCATGGTCGGGTTTCTTCGGATAGTTAAGTGGATATAGCGGTTCTGTCGCTGATTAGTAGCACGCCTTCTACCGCTTCTAGGTCTATCACGAAGAGAATTGGTCTGGAGATACCGGTTCCATACACGAGACACATCACTTTGCCAAACGCCAACTGTTTACCACGAACCTTTGAGAATGACCTTCTTCAACTAAAGCCACTATTCTTGCACGGTCAAGCTCACTTATGACTTGACGATTTATGTTTGCACTTAAAATCGTAAAAATCAAATGTCTTAATGTTAAAATGATCGCACTAAAAATGTTATCTTACAAAAAAACTGTAAACATCTGTATATTGCAAAAAATATGGAACATATTGAAATTATACAATGATAAACAATGATAAAATGATACAATGATAAACATTGATAAACAAGCCAACAAAAAATTTTTAGCGCAAAAAAATTCCTTCGCATCCGAAAGTGATGCAAAACTTTTGAATCTATGTTTATAATAATATTAGAAACATTCTATAAGAAGTATTTTTGTTTATGTTGATCAATGTTTAAACTATTAATTAATATAATAATATTAAATACACAAAAACAAGTATATGTTTTTTCAAAAGGTTTAGGATTGCTTGGTTCTTAAACTTTAAAAATTGTAGGTTTTATTTTTCCTTTTTGAGGAATTTTCAATTACAGACAAGCATAAATTTAAATTTCGACATTTATCATTGTATAGTAATCATGTAATTTTCCCTTCCCCTTCTTTAAAAACTCTCGGTTATGTAACACTTTACGGTAAAGCACCAAAATTGTATCTTCCCATCTTATATCGTTTTTAATATTCGGAAATTTTAGTATGTTCCAATAAATGCATGATAATTTGAAAATATAACGATAATAAAAAAAGGATATATAGGAATAAACCAAAAAACTATTTGTGTGCAATTTATTTGCGGCACTTTAACCTTGTCGATGATGAAAAATTAATGTATACCACACACTAACTCTACCTTTTTCAATTCTTGTTTCTACTACGACAGGTTCAACCACAACTTAACGTCAAAGCATTCAATTCGTTTCAATACTACAAATTATTATTCTCAGCGGCATTTTTCAATAGTAAACTCATTTCCATTCCGAATACCACTAAATATCAAACTTTTTCTTGGAATTTTAAAGACGGATTTAAAACCCAGTCGGATTAGCTCAAATAGCTTTGCCTGGTACTCGTTCTGATGCGTCATCCACCATCTTGAATTTAACGATAAATTTTTGTTCATTAGATAACTCGTTTATTTTTAATTTTAAGATCTTTACAAGCTTTTCAACTGGATAGCGCAGCATTTGAAGATCACTATGGAATTGGAGATTTTAGATACAAATAAAAGACTTGTTTTAGACTGTGAGCCATTGTAATGCACCTCAAAAATAAAAGAAGGCTCAGGATGTGGAGTTTACTCGAGAACACTAAGCCTAAAGATTAAGTGGGGAATGGGAAACAATACCAGCGTGGTTCAAACAGAACTGGCTGGTATCTCAATTGCCACAAAAGAACTAACCAGAAGAGGAATTTCTGGCAAAAACATAATAATCTGCACTGATAGTAGACAAGCCCTATTAGCCTTGAACAGACAACGTGATATATCGAGGGTAGTACTAGAGTGCCACCAAGATTTAGCTGACGCCTCGGCAGATAACAATATTATCCTGAGGTGGGTTAAAGGGCACGACAGGAGTAAAGGAAATCGCATTGCTGATTCTTTAGCCAGGGAAGCCGCTGGACTAAAAATTCTAGGACCCAGTAACACCTACGGAATAAAGACTTCGACAATTGCGGAACTAGCCAAACGTTACACCCATGCTCAATCCCTTAAGAGATGGGATGGAATCAAAGGATGCAGTCTTGCCAGGATCACCCTGGGCGACCCTGGAAAGCTGGCGCCGCAGAAATAGTTGGCGATGACCAGGAAAAACCTGCGTTTAACAGTAGGATTTCTGACTGGTCACTGACAACTAAGAAAACACCTCCATACTATGGAGCTAGTGGACACACCTCTATGCAGGATGTGTGAACAGGAAGATGAAACTGTCAGGCATGTCTTATGCGAGTGACCGGAGTTATCGTCAATAAGACAGTGTGTGTTCGGTGAGTCTTGGCCTACACCTGCCGATATAAAGGAGATGTCTCCTAGTGACCTGTCCACCTTCCTGAGAAGGACAGGATGGACAATGACCTAGGAGGACAACTCCTCGGGAGGATGTACAATGAGTCACATGTGGCCTAAGTGCTGTGAGCCCACACACCCCCCCTTCCTACTCTACAGATACAGATGCACCTCAAAAATGTTTTTGATTTTAGATAGGGTGTAGAGCAAAATAGACATTTTATGAGATGACCTCTCCTTAAGAAAATATGCAAGACATGGAACGACAAAGGTACAAAGTACTACTAAGCATTCAAAAAAAATCGCCCTAAGGTCATTATAAGCTATTCAACAGAAAAATCACCATATATCTGTATACATCAGCATGTCCACGGATGGAGTATCCTATAGGTGAAAATTTTTTAAATATTAATTCAGTGAAAAATGTTATTCTTGATAAAAAGTTTTGCTTGTTCTGAAACCCCATAAATTGAAATAAAATTCAAGTTTTTCAAAACCGGTTTCATTTTATGGCCAGTTTTATGAAAACCTGGAGTCTGACTTTTTGACATTTCTTCACATATGGGCTAATATCTCGGGAACCTTAAGGTTTGCAAGGTTCTAGTCTACGCCATTCGATTCAGAAT
>CAJUYI010009436.1:0-10019 GCA_910591695.1 Galerucella pusilla | reverse complement strand
ATGCATCAAGTAGAATTCGATTGCTTAGAGGACAAGATCAGAGAAAGAAATAGATTCCTCAACAATTGTGAATAACTTAGCTGAAAGAAGAAAGAGGCTAAAGTAACTTTTGTGAGATTAGTTTTCTGTTTTAATAAAAGCTCCAATTTTCAATCATCTATCATTTTTTTAAATAGGTGCTCCCAAGTTAATATACAGGTAACATCTCGGCTGGTATGGGAATGCGGCGAAGAACTTAGAAGACTGGCAAATCGGAACAGTGTAACACTGGAGTGGGTACCAGTTCACAAAGGAATCGCTGACAATGAAAAAGCTGACGAACTTGCAAGAACAGGATCGTCAACACTGATGAACGGACCCGAACCATCTGTGGGCATCCCCAGATGCTCCACTAGTTCATGGTTAAAAGGGTGGGTAAAAGAACAACACAAAATACACTGGAAGAATACACCCAGGCAAACACATGGGAAGAAATTTATGAAAGAACCATCAGAAAAAGTAGCAAAAGAACTGCTCTTTGAGCAGGAACAAACTACGCACTATAACGGGGTTCCTTACGGAACACTTTTCCACAAAGGAGCACCTGAACAAAATAGGACTGTATAACGGAGACCTCACATATAGGAGATGCAAAAAGGACACCGAAACAGCTCTGCACATATTATGATACGCTGGACCACAGGAGGCAAAAACTAAATGAAAGACCCCAAATGACTCCAGAAAACTTCCACAACCAACCAGTAAAGAACCTGTATAAGCTAATACAGGGAACGGATTGGCTGAATAGGCTGTAGCTAGAATGTTAGGAGAATCCACAATAAGCCCAAGAGCAGCCTCAGGTGTTGCCGGCGAAGGGACGGCTCCTTTAAAAAATATATATACATGGTTATAACCATTTCAGCAGAAGGGGGCAAAACGAAAAACGATGTTTAAAAATACTTTTAGATGTAGCCATGTCAAGCAAATAATTAAAAAAAAACTTAACATTATTTCTTGAACTTGAAAAATTGCTTTAATGCGCTGCACTCGATTTTTTTGCCTTTGGCGGCGCCTTCAATAAAGCTTTCTCCTTCTGAACCTATCAGATGAAAAAAACCAAAACCCCCCCCATGAAAAAGCTATAGTTACGTGACTGACTCCGGACACTCGCATAAGACTGTTTGCACATCCTGCATAGAGGTGTGTCCACTAGCCCCATAGTATGGAGGTGTTTCCTTAGTTGACAGTGATCAGTCAGAAATCCTACTGTTAAACGTAGGTTTTTCCTGGTCTTCGCCAAATATTTCTTCGACGCCAGCTTCCCAAGGTCGCCGAGGGTGATCTTGGCCAGACTGAATCCTTTGGTTCCATCCCATCTCTCAAGGGATTGAGCATGGGTGTAAGGTTTGGATAGTTCCGCAATTGTCGAAGTCGTCAGGCCGTAGGTGTCTGTTTTAACGAAATTTCTTGAAAAATAATCCCAGTCTGTCAAGGATTGTATCTCTTGAGAGTTTAAGCTGAAAAACTATTTTTATAGGAAACACCCTGTATATATTTCTCCAAGAACTGTCGTAAAACGTCCTAAAAAGTAATTAAAACTTTCGAGATACTGTGTGTCCAAATACTCTACTGCCAAACTATACTATTTGTGAGTTTTCTATTTTGAATTAGATTTAGCAATGGGTTCTCATTAGACCCTTAATCTTTTTCGGCATCTTATGATTTGATGGGTTCTCATTAGACCTTAATATATCAAATTTATTATTTATAATTTATTTAGGAAATTCACATATTTGTTTTGGGGCATAACTAGATCACTTGTTTGACAATAATTTATTTTTATGCTCATGTTGGATAGCTTGAGTTCTGTATCCACTTGAATTGTCATTTATTTGTCATTCGTTAGTTTTAAATTGAAGTGGTGTCACTTCGTTTTCCGGTCTACTAACACGTGTTCGTGTAGTAGCTGAAGATTATAATTAAAATTAAAAATGTTCAAAATATGAAGACAGTTTAACCCTAATCAGGGAATAATTTCAAATTTTAAATTTAATGTAATTTTATCATTGTGACGTTAATGTGTTGTAGACATTTGACTAGATTTCTTGTTTCATATCTGACGAGTAAGTTACTAATTTCTTTAAAAATTTTCCAACGATTATTGCTTACTTGCAGGTATGGCACTGAAGATGGCTTAACAGCCGAAAGCGCTTTGCAATTTTAAATAAAAAATTTTTTTACACAGAATACAACAATGTTTTCTTGACTAACTTTATTTGGCATCAACCAAAAATTAAAAGGCTGCCTACAGAAGCCTCCAATTACTAAAATAAGCATATATGGAGCTACACTACAGCTTGCACGCTACCAACTGTTTTATACTGGTTGCCTAACCAATAAGTAACTTGTGACTACTGCATCTGTTATTTGCGGTTGGCTGGAGAGTTTCAGATCACCCTGTATATTGCCTTCAATACAACGTTAGTTAATTAAACTTAGTACGCGTTACATACATCCATAGTTCGAAATTAATCTTGTAATTCAACATTATAGTGTTTGCTATATAGACATTATTCTAATCCTCGAGAGCGCCGCCTCTCGTGAAATATCTCATCTTCTTCGTCGAATATAGACGGGCCTAATGAAAATATAATATGAAGTTTTGGATCGTTGAAGCGTTGGGAGAATATAAGTAAACAACATAAGCGTTAATAATGTTATCGTCAAGACGAAAAGCCAATTAAACTTCCTTGAAAGTATTTCATCCTTTCAATTAGAAATATATATGTATATACAGTTTTTTTTTTCGGGAAAAGGATTATTACTAAAATTTCATTACCTTCGCTATTAAAAGTAATTTGATACCAATCGAAGGAGTATGTAAAGGTTTGGTTCGAAATATGGAAGACACCGTTTTTTTCCTTTTCGTTTTCTTGGAGCTTTCATTTATTTTCTCCCGTCATTTTCCTTATTTTCGAAGTTTCTTTTCCATCATTTGCTCCCATTTTTCGTTCTATGAATAGAGGTGGAGGTATGTATGGATATTCACTGAGGAAAATCTAAGAGACCTTTAGACCTATTTCCGGAAGAAATTTTAGGATATCGGCAAATGTCTCTACCCTATCAAGAAGCTTCCTGAAGAACTGACAGAAAAATTACGAAATGCATAGAGAAATAGTAATTATATACTTATTTCTCTATGACAAAATGAAAACAAATTTTCATAAAAATACCCTTTTTCCGCAAATCGCTAGGAAATTTTGACATTCCTGTCAAAATTTCTTGAAGAAAAAGTCAGGACTTCCTTACTGTAAGGAAATGATATTTCCGTACAGTTGTTAGTGTTCTACATAAATGATTGAAAACACATTGCTTATAAGGAATTAATTTATATTTTGAAAACATCAAGTCATTGCTGAATACATTTTTAAGATCAATTTGTTATATTTACAGTAATTTGACAGTTAGTACAATTATTGAACATTGGAGGAACACTCTTAGAACTATGAGAAACATTTTGGACAACATGCAGGGTGGTAGGGTCATTTTGTTGAATATTTTGTACTGTGAAAATTTTATTTGCCACCTCAACCTTATTGTTAAGCGATTCTTCGATATATCCTTCAGCAACGTTTGATGACTTCCATCCGCCATGCCTCTTTAAACTAGTTATGTCGGCACCAGAGTCAACCAATATTGTTGCAGAAGACCGACGAAAGCAGTGACCAGTTTATTCTGTCGGATTTACCAAGTTCAAATAAGTAGCAACTATTTTGGGCATTTTTCTAAATTGATGAATTCCTACCACTTGTCTACAACCCTTTCCGCTTTGATATTTAAAGAAAAATCGGTCACTGTTCATATTTTCTGGTCTTAACGAAACATACTTTCGATAAACATTCAAGTAGATCTGATTAATTACAAATGATCTTGGTTTGTTGGTTTTCGAATCAGGTATGCTGATTAAAAGCTTAGATTCTAAGTCTTCTATATCGTGTACAGTCATTCGGACTAACTCATCAATTCTACAGGCCCCAGAAATACCAAATATTACAGCCACCTAAAAAATAAATAAAGCTATAATCTAAATAGAAATTAAAACCTTGTAAATTACCTTAATCATTAAATTTTCTTTATCTGGAGCTTCCTGGATAAATTTTTCAATTTCTTCCTTCGTTAAAATCTTAGATTTCTTTGCCCTATAACCTTGAGCTTGCCGTTTCAATAAAGAACGAAGTTTTGAGTATGTAGATATATCTACATTGTGTTTAAGTGCAAGGGTTGACTTCAGCATTGAATAATTGGCCCATAATGTTGAAGATTTCATCTTTAAACAAAGGTCTAGGAAGTATGCCATTACAACATTTTCTGAGAAAGAACTCGTATTTTTACTCATGCGATAATCCATAAAACGTCTGTATGCATTTTCGTACTTTTCTCTTGATTTCTTTGGCAATAATTCTAATGAAGCAGTATTCACTGCCTCAACCAGCTCTGGAGGAGTCCCAGGAATGGAAATTTCATCATCACTTATCATTTTACTTTCGAGAACACCAGCAATTAAATTTATAAGCGTCAAGTTTGACAATTCAACCTCAATACGTTTCCATAGTAACCCAAGTAATTTTATTAGGAATTTCAAAGCACCATTTATTTGGGAATAAAATTATCGCGTTTTTTTTTAAATCAATCAATATCTGTCGAATTTTAAACGATTTGCGGAAAAATAGTATGTTTACCTCGTAGGAAAAGCCACATTCCTGGACTCTGTGTTGCTAAGTCTCGGCTTGCGCCTCGACTTAGCAATCTTCACAGTCGTCCAGGAATGTTAAGCTTTTCCTACCCGGTAAACAATGTACTATTACTGCGCAAGTGCCAATTCATTCGACTCTGCTATTTCGGACCATGCGATCCGGAGCGTATGATTTTTATGAGATTAATAATATCGGATCACGGGCTAAGAATATAACGACGATCGCCTCACGTGATCATTCGCTATAAATCTATGCCGCTCATTGTTCCAGAATAGACGTCCTGGTGATAAAGTTCGGCTAGGTGCAGCTGTATTTCTTTCGAGCTCCAACTGTTTATAGTATCGCTCTTGGGACTGCATGAGACGGTATACGAACTGTATATTTTGGAAGGGATGATAAAGTTGATGTGTCTATCCAAAATTCGAGTTTGCGCACTATACAGTACTTGAAACTATTCCAGAATGGTTCATAAATGCCAGTTGGAACAAACTTGAAAGGTTAATTTCAGCTGGCGATAGAAAGTTGATGTGTCCTGTGGATTTCGGATTTCCATCAGGTCGTAACTCAAAAATTACCTGGTGTACAGTGTAGTCGATAAATAATATTATTTCGCATGATTTTATCAACCCCCTGTTGTTGTTTATTTGGATACTGTTTGAAAATCTGCCATAATTCAACACGTTTAAAACAGGAAGGATACGTATTTGTATTATCAGCAAAATGTTAGTTTTATCAGCAAAATTTTAACTGGGCCTATCAAAGTTGAAAAGAAAAATGACAAATTAATAACAAAAGGCATTATCGCTGGTTTGAAATATGCGTTTTTTAAAGCCGTATCTTGGTGATAACAATTATCTGTTTTTTTAACATTCCCTTTTCCCGCGTCACTAATAACGTCGTGATTTTAACAGTGGCGTCGCACAACTAAATTAATTGACCACTTTTTTGTATATTTACTCTTTTAGTATGCTGATATTACTAACAACAAAGCAAAAGTACGATTCCAAGAAGTCACATCGAAGGAATCCCTCGTAAACAAGGGAGTCAAACAAGGAGACTCGATCTCCCCAACTTTATTCAATTTGGCATTGGAGAGTATCTTAAGAACAACTAAACTAGTAAGCAAAAACATCATAACAGACCATATTCAAATCATAGCATATGCAGACGATTTAACCATAGTAGCAAATTCAAGACAAGAACTAATCAAAGCAATTGAAAAGATAGGAGAAGAGGCGAAACAACATGGAATGGAAATCAACGCGGACAAAACAAAATATATGATAGTAGGTAAAAAAAACGAAAATACCGAAGGGAACTTAAAAACGCAATGGCATTCATTTGAAAATGTAACAGCATTCAACTACTTAGGAGTGACGATGGGACAAACAGGAAAAGAGCGGGTGCAAGAAAGAATACTCAATGGAAACCAAGCTTACTGCAGAAATAGAAAACTTCTGAAAAGTAAAGCCATAAATAAAAACACCAAAATAAAAATATACAAACACCAATAAGACCAGTGATCGCGTATGGCTTAGAAACAACGGTAATAAACAAAAAAGAAGCAGAAGACTTATAAATCATAGGAAGAAAGATTCTTAGAATGATACTGGGGCCGAACATAACAAGAACTGGGGAAAGGAGACTCAAAACTAACAAATAAATAGAAAGCGAGTTAAGCAATGAGACAATCGTGAAGTATATACAAGCACAACGCCTAAAATGAGACGAAAGCCTGGAGAAATGATAAGGAGAATAACACAATTGACTCCTCTATGGCCGAGAAGAAGGGGAAGACCCAGAGAAAGTTGAAGGAATCAAATAGAATATGATACAAAAAGGATGGAAATCAAAGAGTGGAGAGAAAAATGCAGAAATAGAGCAGAATGGAAGAAAATAACTTCTGAATCCAGGACACACAAGAAATTGTAGCAATAAGGAGTGAAAAGGGAGTAATCCACCCTAATAAATGAATTTAAAAGCGCATTTGCGTTAGCCACAATCTAGTAGATTTAAAAGCTTGATAATGATGCTGATATTGCTTTTTCTATTTGTTTAGAAAATGTTAGTCGTGCATTGAGGACCAAAAGTTTTGAAATCCGTCGAAATTGTTTGGTTTCATCCCCGAAAGTCTGGCACAAGTAAAATATTTTATATAAATAGGATGCAGACGTACCTTTCGTAGCGGTAATGTGTCTTACTTTGTTGTGTACGGTCAATTATTATTTATGAAAAGTGAATATTAATCTTATTGTTATATTTATTTAAATAATACAAAAATATGCCTAGATACTCGTAAAAACATCAGCATTTTGAAAGTTCTCGAGTATTTTAAGTTTGAAAATGAAGCTGGTAATTATTAATTTCTAGCCTTTTCGAATTTGGCTGAATAAGACCCTGATGATTTTATTTATTAAATTTAATGTTAAAAGTATGTCACTTTCCAAGTTTTTGGGACGAAGTCCTGGGACATCCTAAATAATAGAAACATAGTAATAAATATTTAACCCACAAATACCATGGTATACTTGACGTAAGGGATATTGTGCGAACTTAAAGTTGCCGGCTTTTTGTTTGACTGTAACACGATACGATACGATTTTTTTTTCAAAGGACCCGTCCCTTCGTCAGCACCGCCTGGTCCTATTGTGGATAAATACTGTCATAATCCAGTCAATATTTTAATTTACAATGTTTATTTGACGATAAATTCATGTAATATTATAATTTCAACTAATAATGGTTAAAATGTTCTTAATAATTTTTTTCGCCTACCTCTATCCAAAGTATGCATTTCCTGGCCTCATTGTAGGGAGCAAAGTCGTACTTTTCCTCCCTAGTGTGAAAAAGTACTTTTACTCCCTAGGGAGAAAAAGTAAAAGTGACGTCATGGTACGCCATCAATGAAATAACTTATTCGGCATTGACGACCTATTTTATATAATATTATTTAAATATAAATTTTACCGTCTATTCATAGAACACCCTGTATTTTGCAAAATGGTAGAAATCAGTAAATTATTATTTTAATTTAACGATTCTTACATTAACAATTTGACAATTCATAGATACATCCGGTTTTCGATTTATGACAGAAATATTATATTTATAGCATGCTATGGTCTATTGACAGATTAACAGTTTTAAAGTGACTCAGGTCACAGAGTACACCATCTGTAGTCTGTGGTTATGTATTCTATAAACCATCAACAAAATATAAAATGATATTTAAAAACTGAGTTATTCAAGCGAATTTGAGAGAGGCGGAAATCATATGTAAAACATGGGAGTAAAATGCCTTTTCCTCCCAAATAGTTATTAATTATCAAATAAAGGTATTGAATGTCTAACGATTATTTTTAACCCGCAATTATGGAGCGCTATCATACTTTTTAAGATACGTAATGTATAGAACAAACTTTAAACAATATTATCCTTTTAATATTTTATCTACAACTGTCATATAACGGGTACGATTTGACACTATTTTGAATGTCATAATGACATATATTACCGCACTAGTGCGGTAATAAGAATCTAGAAAAATATTAATACCAGAATTAAATGTTCAAAATAACACTGGTAGCTGCATTTTCAATTTCCGAAAGGCGATTGTCTTCGCTTAAACTCATTTTCATAGATTTTTGTTCATTCAACTTTGACAATTCTATGACATCGCTAATTAATTTTATTTTCACAGCTTTGTTTGTCTTTGTTGCTATGGCTACAAAATATGATACACAGTACCTTATGTTTGTAGTCGAAATTATTAAAAATGCGTTGGATTGAATTTTTTTCAAAATTTTATGATATGGGTACTGTTAATAATACTAATAGACAGTTGTAGAAAAAATTTTGTACGTAACACGTGTGATAGGAATTATTAACGCACTCATGTGATTTCACGCCTCGGCCTACGGCCCCGTCGTGCAAACTTCACATGCGTGCGTTAATAATGTTCATATCCCGCTAATTACGTAAATAACTATTAAAACATCTTAAACATAATACCAGACAATTAACAGTACCTTATATCTAGTCTCATTTCAAATAATTTATGATTATTTTCTTCTTTGACTGAACTATAACTATATTTGGAAGGGTTATTATTTTACAGGCGGTGTTTACACTTTAGTCAGTGGTGTAACATCAAGAAAGTGCGTAGTGTTTTTCAGAGGGAACGTATTCATATTTATTGGAAATTATATTTTCAGTTGAAAATTAAATATTTACAATGTGGTGTCCTTAGGAAATATCAAGTTCGGTCCAAAATATTGAATGTGTTAACGATGAAAATTTAAATAATGGTGATGAAAGTGATAATTTTAGTAATTCGTTTTCCATAAAAAATGAATGGGATATGAAAAGGGCTGGAAAGTAGACAAAAATAATATTAATACCTTTCAGAGTTTAGCTCCGCAACATAACTTAAAGGGGAAATATGATTAGGTAGCTGCATAAAAAGAATTACGTCGACTATAGGTGCAATTATGTATTCTGTAACCAAATGTTAAATTTTAACGCACAGTTAAAAATAAGACAATCTACTAGCACATTTTTGCTAGTCTGTATGCATATTAAGTTTTAAAGTATTAACGGAAAACTCTTTATTGGATACCCTACATGTTAAAATTTCAATCATAATCTTGACTATGTATAGATTAAAACATTTATAATAGCGTAAACTTTGTCAAATTTAACGGCGTATCGTTAATTTTTAACCACTTCATATAGAATTGACCCTTATACTAGTTATCTTGTTTTTAAATGAAAAAAATCTATTTAAATGTTTGCATCTTCCCCGGCAGCTTTTTTCGTCCTCTGAGATATAAAACTGGAAATTTTCCAAAATTTTATCATCTAAAAAGTTAAACAAGACAAAACGAGCATAAAATCCGACCGCCTTTTTTCGTCAAGCAACATCTTAGTATTTCACCCACCGCTAAATTTAAAACCTCTCAGTCGAAATTGGCTCGTATCTGATTTAGAAAAGCTTTTTCTTTGGAAAAAAAAGCCTCAGCCTATTATTCCGAGGATTCCAAAGAACTTCCGTCTTTGTCGAACGAAATAAGCCTTCTTTTTTTTTAGGAAAGTTAAAAAGAACGAATGCATTATTTATTATTCTGATTCATCACAAGTGCAAAAAAAAAGGAAAAAGAAGAAAACGCCGTGGGATGTTTTGAATGCCATTATGTGAGTTATAACACTTGACGAGTAATGAGCACGTGTAAGGCGTACACATTCAAGTGCACATTTAAACGGTCGCTTTATCTTAAAAAACAAAAA